>JAJGRW010002357.1:0-23700 GCA_025461045.1 Carex parvula
GGCAGCATTTTGGAAATCTTTTACTGTTAATCATCTATCCCTGAAAAGAAGGGAGTATATAATCTACTTTTTTAATGTTAATCAATTAGTGTACCAATTTGGGAAAATAATATGCAAGTTCACTTGTGTACTAATTCTAGGAAAGTTACTTGTTCATCTTTGGAACAAACAGCAAATTGTACAAGGGGCAATTCTTGTTATTTGGCACATTCAAACATGAAAAATTTGAGATTTCACGGGGGCACACACGGGAGTGTACAATTTTTTTTTTTTTATGATCACAAACAAAGAGTAATATGCATACCTTCCGACAAGCAAGTCTTCTTCCAAGAAGAAAGTCCAAAAATTGAGACAACAATCATGCTCAAAGGGCTAAAGGCGGTTACAAAAACAGGCCCTTTCTCTTTTGTCACATAGCCTTGTATGCAAAATGACATTCCCGAAACAACTATGCCCTACATTTTCATGCAGAAGCAGTTTATTTAACTAAAAACCCTTAGGGTACAAAGCTAGGAAGTGTTCTTGTTTTAATTAACTTCGTTCCTTCTACGCACCATTTACCATGGAGGCTTGTCCCTGAATGGATAAGAGATAAGGATTGACCAGTACAAGTTTGGTTTTATTTTCCAAATTCAAACAACATAAATCACATGTTTGCAATGAAAAAGCAGCATTACATGGGTCATTTGCCAATATACCCAACACTAAAAAAGAACTTAACTCTTACAAAAATATGGCTAAGTTGGACATGGGAAATCTGGTTGACTTGATTTTCGGTCCATTTTGGTTTTGGAAATTGTTCTAGTTAGTAGAGGAAAACTTGCTGGTAACTTGTATAAACCTCTTCCTCAATTCCAAAATGGTAGGTGTAATTTGTTTCGTAATTACCTGAAAATTTTGGACATGAATGACAAGTATACCAATGTTTCATTCTTTTGCAAGTAAGATAAGGAAGGGGGCATTATTTGCAAAAGAAAAGGAACACTATATAAATGCTTATAAAACATATAATGCCTATAAGAACTTCTGGATTGCTACCTAATTACACTTCTTACCAATCTTTCAATTGCTTACCGCATAAATTATTGTGTATAATTTCCAGCCAACATGTAGTTTCCAGGCTGCAATCATGCTCCAATATAATCTCAGCAGCTATACCAAGTACCGTACCGGATAAACATGTCAGTCCTGCAACAGTCAACTCAAATGGATAATCCCTCAATACCATAGCCTACAATAAAAACAAAAAATGTGGTTATTAGTTCTGTAGAACTTACTAATACCTTTCTGGTAGGCTCTAGTTGTACCATTACAAGTGAAGATTTCATGGAGAAGTACAACAAGCCACAATTAAAAAAAAAAAAAAAAAAAACTAGAGTAGCACTAATCAAACAAATATGATAAAGGGGAAGAAAAATTCACTGGTTATACTATACCGATCATGTATTGATTAATTCATTTACATAAATAGAAGAAATTTATAAAAAATTTGAAGTCACCAGACTCGTAACTTACTTGAAAAATCATATAAGAAGACCAGCTAGAGAAACTTCCAAGTAGAAGGAAAAATCCAGAAATACTGTTTTATTTGCAGCCCCACGATGGTACACATGTCCCACTGATTTTCCGCGGACTAAGCATCGCCCTTTGTAGATAGGCATTGATACTGCGCCAGCTACCGAAATAACAGTCCCCAGTATTTTCTCTTGCTGCTTCCTTCACTCAGATTCACTCTTTCGATCCTTGAAAGGAAAACAGTGAGGCAATGAAAGATTCATCTAGGCGTTTTTTTTTATTGTTCTAACGAAAATATAGTTTTTTACTTGAATTACTTGTCCTGCTACTCCCAGTTTCTTAAACTAGTTTGATTATTGACCACAAAATCAGGAAGGAAAAGAAACTATTAATAAAGGATTAATTAAGCCCTAAAAATGAGTGAAAAGAAAATATATTTTAAGAACTGATGTATCAAGTACTGACTGGTAAATAGCGGGTACTGTTCAGTACCAGGATGAATCTTGAAACTTGTTGCCAGGCTGGCATGCGTATCTATTAATATGTTACTAAAATTTGAAGAGAGTACCTTAGAATCCAGGCAAGTACAAATGTAATTGCTGGTAATAAATTGCTCATGATCGAGGTGATGCTTGCTGAAGTACTCCTCATGCCAAGGAAAAACATGTTTTGGTCCATTACTGGCCTAGTTATAAATCAAAAAGATTCTTGAGTTAGCATACATATTTCTTTAACTTAATTAAGGGATCCAATATTTGTAACGCTACTGGTACAGCAAATGATATATCACCCAAGCATTCCATGGGGGTATTAAAGCTTTATTTTACCCCAAAAGCACAGTAAGCCAAAAAAAAAAGAAAAATAAGGAAAGTTTTTAATTTTGTGTGTGTGTGCATTCATGCAAGGTCTCATTTCAATCACTCACATGACCTTTCTGTTTATGTTTTTTTACAATTTATTTACATGAACTTCTAAATTTCATCCAAGTTAATACTAGAAAATTAGGTTCATGAGACAAAGGAGAGAGGGAGGAAGGAGCACGGAAGAGAAAGAGGGAGAGAGGGAGAGAGATTGATTACTCTAGGAAACCGAGTAGCACAATCTTCAAAAATGTGGAGTTGGTGAGCCTTCGCAGTGCATCCCTGAAAATAAGTTTATTTATAATTCAAGCTAATTATGTTAGAACCCTAAAATGCTATGATGGTACCAAAAAAAACTAAACTAGTGATCCAACAACACCTTCTCATGTTTATCACACTGCATACACAGAATTAGTTTTTTTACATACACATAATTAGTTTATCTTAACTTACTAAATGCAAAACTAAGCATCAATATACTTTGCCTGCTGTACAGAGGTATCTGCAATAAGCAATATAACCTACATAAGCATAATAACGGAAAAGTAGAATATACTTACCTCTCTTTGCACAGAGCAAACGGCATGATTAGTAATGTGGCAATCAAGTGACGATACACTACAAATGTGTAGGGTGTCATGCCATCATTTAATGCCAAGTCACCAAGTATTGTCAGCCCGGCAAGGCCAAGTTGAACAAATATCATAAGCAAATATTGCACACAAGGATGACATCTTCTCTCTGAATTTTTATTTTCATTGGTTGCCTCCATTGAGCCTCAGTTTTTGAGCTCAATGAGAGGAAAAAATAAACCTTCTCGTTTTTGTACTGATATGTTGATATGAGAAGCAAGATCTACATAGTAGATATATAAATAGTACGGAGAAATGGAGAGAATTCATTTATGGTGCTTTACATGAAGTGGTTCTGTAATTACGTCATGCACTATGTTCATTTCATGATTAGTTGATCACTTAATTTGGTTGGTTTCATGATTAGTTTGTAGAAGGAAATTGGACATTTAAGAAAGCTACGCAAGGGAGAAATTGATTTGTGTTGATTATGATTTTTACTAGGTTTAGCAATATTATGGTTCAATGAGTGTGACAGATATGGAATTTCTTAGATTGGGGTGCTATCCCTTTTTATCTTGATTAGTCTTTAGATTTTTATGGCAATTTCATCCAATACTAAATATATATTAGTTCTAGTAACTTGATCATAATTGATTTTTTCATACGTGTTGTTTATGAAAAAGTTAAAACGCATGCGTTGGACTGTTTTTCTGAAAAAATATGTCGAAAGATACGAGACCCAAAATGTTTCAAAAAAAACCCAATTTACTTGTGCCTTTAAGAAAATAAACTAGGGAAGAAAAAAGGCGGCAATGTTACATAATTTCATTTGCAAGTAGAAATGATTGTCCATATGATCATGAACTGGACACAGTCCAGTTGTCAAACAATCGCAAAATTGGGTATGCTTGAGTTATAGTTGTGATTTTACCTCCATTATAACAGTATTTACAGTGCCAACCACTCTTAACTTCTTCCATTCTGTTAATTCAAGGAGGTACCAAAAACTGCGCCGAGTTCACATCATGAGAAAATGAAATTCAGCTGTCATATAATAATCCCCTGTACTTGTTATTTAGAATTTGAAATAATAGATAGTTGTTTCACTGTGCTGTTCTGGAATTTCCTTTTATAATTGGAGATTTCACCAAATCCATGACCCACAATACATAGTTTAGCTCTTTTCCCCAGTACCTGAAAGGAAAGACAAAAAATAAAGAGGTGCAACATTCAAATAGGCATGCATGACCAAACCAATAACAGAATTTACTAAAATGCTTTTAGTCACTTTATTTGAAAAATTAATGCTGAATTATGTTCATTAATAAACCACCATTTTGGCAGTTTAGTACGTCTATTGCAGCTAAATGACGGTCGCTGGGAGCTTTAGAAAGCTTTCTTGCAAGTTTTGTCATGTTCATATGAAGAAGCAAGCAACATCCAACTTTCATAACATCTTTTTCCTATTGAGTTTCTTCAAAATGAGCTTTCTTGCAACTAATGATACACCACTTAAGCATTTCAAATAAATCGGCAGCAAATGACCGGACAAGATGGATTGCGCATGGATGCCATTTGTAAGACGTACTTTTCCATGTATAAACTTATACAATTCAAGATGTAAAGTGGTCTGGTTGGTGGAATAGTTATGCTTAAGCATAGAAAACATTCTCAAATAAATGCATTTAAGTATATCTAGTTGAAGTAGATGTGGAAAACCTCCAAATAGCATTACATTCAGTACAGGGTCATTTTTTTTTTTTGTTCTTTTTAGTCTATTAGTAGGGAGTATAGAAAAGAAAAAGAAAATTTATCGAACAGAAATGTACGAGGAGTTACCGAGGACTCAATTAGCTTCATTTTTTGTACCAGTTTAAATTCAACACATTTCTTTTTTCTCTGGAAAAGCATATTTGCAATTTCCAACTATGGACATATATATTAATGAAGAAATTAATGTCATCAATATTTTACACCAAAATAAGAGAATAATATAAGAGATCAAACAGAAACTACAACATACAGCTCAATTAATTTAACAAGGTTGAGCTAGTCCTAAAAAATGTGAAAGTTCCCCTTTTCTTTTGTCTTTACTTTTTGTAGTTTATTTATTTATCTATACATACTTGTTAAATAAAAGGGCAGTTAATTGATACAAAAGGAATTATACAATACTAATACTGCACAAGTGTTCAACTAAAGCAAGAAAGATGCCAGAAAAAGAGATATCTCATCATGATCAGATACGTTTTGCTTTCCTTCCACAACTTTCTACTTCTGAACTTGATAAGTCTATATTTTTCAAAGTAGAAACTTAATAAGTTTTCATAAGTGGCTTCCAAGTGTAGGCGTATTTAATATGCAATGTTTTCTATATATAGTTCTAGATAACACGCCATACCATAATTATATCAGACGATTTCATGTATATCCTTAGAAAAGCTCAATGTCATTATTGTATTTGTATATACAGGATGCATGTATCACTTGTGTGGTTTTAAACTTCAAAACAACAGGCATTAATTATTATTATAGTTCAAATAATTAAAAGAGGGTTAAGGGAAATATGTTTATTAGTCCTTTTTGATCAAATGTACATAATAACTTTACTTCCCAATCTATAGGTTAAGATGTAGTCAATTAATTGTCATCAGTATACGTGGATGATGCGCTGCTTTTGTTTAATTTATAGAAAAGGTGCCAATGAAAGTCTTTCTTAGACAATAAGAAATCCGACATAATAAACCCGACAATATCCTATGTAAGTTTCTTTGATTAAGTTACATTAATTAATTTGCAAACAAAGTTGGTATGTTTGCTTATTCATATGCAACAAATATTGCCAAGTACGTCAATGTAGGATACCAAACAGAGTCACATAAAGACGTGATTATGAATTTGAACTAAGAAACTCAAAACAATAATTATCCTGAGATTGCATCAAACAATTCTATGTACTTTACCAACCCAGTACATATCAGTACCAGTCAGAGCTTTGGCTACCAAGGAGAAAAATAATAAGGATTTAAGAGGTTGCCTCCAGAGAGTCCCCCCTTTTCCTTTAATAAATTTATCTAAATAATTTGGCATGTAAAAATTGTCTGATAAATACCCATAATTGAATTTGAAGGGATCTCTTGCACGGGATGGACCACTAAATGGAGATGACTATTCGGATTGAGGTTACCCAATGACTGGTTACAATAATTAAACGTCTACAAAACTATAACAGTACTACGAAGCAGCAAACTAAACTGAATCTAAATCAGCTCTGCATGCTTCTAAATTACAGAGTACATGACAAGCAATGCCAGACCAATACAATTAAGTTCTATCAACAACAACAAAAAACAATTCCTTAAAAATAGAAAAAAAAAAAAAAAAAAAAGGGTAAAAGACCTACACTTCTTATCAGGTGTGGTAAAGATATGTACAAGCACAAAGCCAACAGACTGCTCGTTAGCACTGAAACATAAGACGAAACCTGAAAAAAAAAAGAGAGAGAGAGAGAGAAGAGAAGAGAAGAGAAGTCAACACTAATCTTCGTTATCATAGTCTTCATCCTGATCCATATGCATTGTTAAATGTGCTGGTCCTGACGGGTCCCCACTTGCTCCGCCTGGCAAACCCCAAGGAGCTAGTTCATCCACCTGAGTTGCATCCCCAATTACACCTACTGCTGGTGGCGGCACTTGAGGTTCTGAGGTAGTGGTGTTGCATGCAACTACAGTTGCAGGTTCAGAGATGGGTTCATCAGAAATGGGAATCTTCTCAGGAAATGGATTAGGTTCTTCTTCGAAAGGGGTATAGTTGACTTCTCTTCTCTTTGGTGGTCGGCCACGGCCACGGCCTCTTCCCCTACCTCGACCACCACCCCTTGGACTAGGGTTCGAAAATGTCATTGCCTGTTTAGGTCATAATAAAATTACTTTTACTATTGTAGTTACCTTTACAATTTTAAAGAGTAGATTAAAATATTTTGCTAGAAATTGGTCGTATATCAAAAACAATCAGAGGTGTTTGTTCAAGAACAAATGAAAAGCTGGCTTGTTGAATTTTTCATTTTTTTTTTTTTACTTTTTGCATCTTCTCCGGGTTTTATAAAAGGATTGAGACTTCAGTGGGGCCTAAGATTAAAATTTTGGACATGAAAGGAAAAGGTAGAGAACCTAACAGGGGACAGTTTTGGTCCAGCACCATAAAAAGGAACTGTTGGGCCCACTTCTGGTATGCAAAGGAAGGGGCCAAGATGAACCTTCAGGACTAAAAAGAAAAATCCAGGGGCTTTGTTATCGAAAAATTACAATCTGCAGATGTACTCAACAGAGTGAACTCCAGGACAAGGTTGCAATCTATCTTAATTAATTATCAGAAATAGAAGCTTATAGTACCACTTTGTTGGACCTTGGCTCTTCACTGTACTCCATGCTGCTATCCACTGATAACGTTTTCCTGACAAAATTGCATCAGAAATTTATTATTTTCTATTACTTTCAAAATACAGTTACTCTCTTGTACTACATTAACATCAGTAACATGTGAAAGGGTGCGAATAAGGGTTCTTTTGCAAACTGAACTCATTATTTTACCGAGTATATATATCTGCTCGGCTTGATTTTAACAGTATTTAGTATTATTTGGTATATCTCTTCAGAAATGCTAGCTTTTGCTCAGTTCTTGTGTATGCAAACATTAAGAGAGAAGTAACTGTCTATCCCTCCTTTTAGTCCTTTTCAAAGAACCAAGTATTACTGGTCTAAACAAATCTAAAGACTATACATAAAACTCAGTTGCATGCAGCCACAATTGTGTGACACATGCTACAGGTTTTCTTGTGAACTTAGCAGCCACACAAACTGCTTGTGGTCATATACTATCAGACTTGTAGTCGTCGTCTTGTAAATTCTTTTAGACAACACATACTATTATCATTTTTTCCAAAAAGCAGGGATAGACATGCTAAATATTTTTTAGTTGCAAGTATATGAAGTGTTGGTTATTACTTCCATTTAAATACGGCAAACATGCAGTTATATTGCACGAAAATCCACTACATAATTGTTAAATATTAAACAAATACAGTACCTTCTCCTGGTAATTCCCATGTCTTCACCAGACGGTTCTGAGGGGCCAAGGCTGGGAACCTTGTTTACAACTTCACTTAAGAAGTCAAATGCACTGTATGTCTTCACACATTGCTTTCTGGGATTTTCACACAATTAGAATTCGACAAGAACATTATTTAATTTCTTAAATAATTGAGAGGGAAGGCTCTATTGCAGCAAGTAGTATTACTACAGGTAATCTAGTGTGTACCTGTTCATAATAATAATTGACATATGTTCTTCCTTTTTTATTTCCCTTAATTTTTATCTTTTTATTTGGGGCCTATATGCGACGTAGGATTGGTACTTGTATACATCATTTTTTCTCTTTATATTTTGATAGTAGCACATAATTGCATAACAGCACTTTGGTCAGGGACAGAGGGAAGTAGGAGGAAAGGAGGATATGCCCCCCTATAAATTGAATTTTTTTTTATTTTTTCCCTTTAAAATTAAATTTTTTTGCACAAATACAATTTGCCCCCCTCATAAAATGAATGCGACACTTATTTATTAAGCCCCCCACCCCCTCAATTTTTTGGCTCCATCCCTGACTTTGGCCTCTGTCAGTAAATCATTATCAAAATAAATATATAGTAATCAAGTGAAACATCTAAGGAAGAGAGGTAATTTGATGACTGGATGTCACTTACAAGTGAGAAGAATTTAGGGTCTTAGCGCCCCTTTGAAGAGTTATTTCGTAAGTTCTGTCACACAGGTCTTGCAAAAACAACTCCAAAGCTTTAGCTGTACAACAACACCAAATAAGAGACAAAATAGCCCCATAAATATCCTTATAAAAAAATTACAATTACACTTGCAGTAATGTTATAATAATTGAACATAAATGACTAGATTACTAATACTTAGTCAAACACATGCACATAAAGCAAAATGACAAAATTATACCAGAAAAATAACATAAAAGGGTGCATTAGAGTCCTGATATTCATTTTCTATAAGACAAGGTTTCACCAGGGTATACTTTTTGCTTTGTTTTTCTTCTATTATTGCTAGGTCGTAAATGTTTTCTTGCAAATGCAAAAGGATTCCCTAAAACACCAATGAGAATTTTAAATTATTTACCAAATTTTACAAGCCAATGAAAAATAAAGTAGTGGTAACTTACAGACTAAAACAGGTACGGCAAGTGCAATTTTACCAACATCTTCATCTGCTTGCATGATCTTTTTTATCCTTGACTGTCAAATATAAACAGCAACATAATAATTTAACAACTGAAACTAGTACCTGCTACATCAGTAGCGCGATAGTTGCGAGAAATTGGTATATAAAAGAAAAAGGAACATCAAATTATGACCAGGATCTAAGTATAATACAACCAACTGGTACAAATTGCACTGAAGTCTTCAAGTCCCGCAAAATTTTCCCAAATCATGCCGATCTGGAGCAGCAGTTTCCCCTAGGAATGATTTATTTTTAGCTACCCCAGTCATTGCACATAGATAAACTAGTAGATTACAAATATTAAATCGGGGATTGAGAATCACCAGATCTTATAAATTCCCCCCAAAAAAGTTTCAAGTAAACAGTAATCAACTCAGCTAACGAAGAGAAATAACAAAACTGTAAAAATAAAAACAGAAAGGAGGAAAACGAACCGCAGGAAATCGAGTTTCTAACTTCTTCCTCATCTCCTCCGATCTTTCTCGGCGGATCTTCCTCCAGATCTCGGATCGTGCGCTCAGATCACAGACGGATTGTCTGAAATCGGAGAAAAATATAAAATTAAAAAAATACACTTGCTAAAGTCGAATTTTAAATATGCCCTTATTTGTTGAATACGTTGTCTTCAAGTTCATTAGACATTTAATTCTCAAAAGTTTCCAGGATCTACATGTAAACTCCTTCCGACCAGGGACCACAAGAGGGAGTGCTCTTAAAAGTAAAAATTAAAACGATGCCCCTGACGTGAGAGGGGCTTATTTGTTTATCTACCATTGTCTTCGCATGAAAAATAGATAAAGATAAAAGTTAGGGGTTGGTGCATAAAAGAGTTCTTAATAGATAAATAAAATCGAGTAGGTGCGGTTGCGGACGTGCGAAACCACGTACTGGCTCTAATGGACGCTGGGCACTGGCGAATCAGAGTCCATGTTCCTCTGTATCGGATTTCTTCTAGTTATTTCTTGCTATGTGGGTCCACAGCAGAATCATTTGTAGGAACTACCACTAGTATCCGCTATATTTCCGTCTACAGAACTCACGATGCAGCATTAGTCCGACCGTAGTTCCTAGGACACCAGGACCAGGCCTCGGATTTTAGATCTTCTGTGCCGAAAATAATGCATTAACCTCCTGACTTGCGTATCTCTATTCTCTATTCTCTAGTAGCCTAGTAGGGACTAGGGACCTATTTCTTTCTTTTTCGGAAGTCCTCTCTTAAAAAAATTGGTACCTGTTGCATCAACGTCTATAAATTTTTTTGGGTAAATTTCGCTGGAGGTCACTAAACTTTGTTATTTGTCATGAATTGGTCACTCAAGTTTGATTTGTTCCTTTCTAGTCACTCAACTTTGTCATTTGTCTCAATCAAATAACTTTTTCCATCCAAAATACTAACGGAATATTCCCATTCCGTCCAAAATATTAACGGAATATACTAGTTCCGTCCAAAATACTAACGGAATAAGAATATTCCATCCAAAATACTAACGGAATGAGAATATTCCGTTAGCATTTTGGACGGAAAAATATAAGTTATTTGATTGAGACAAATGATAAAGTTAAGTGACTAGAAAGGGACAAATCAAACTTGAGTGATCAATTCGTGACAAATGACAAAGTTCAGTGACCTCCAGCGAAATTTACCCAATTTTTTTTTTGTTGCCACTCCATAAAATATAAATTAAATCAATACCACTCAAAAATTTTGTTTTTCATTCCTACCACCCACGCGCCCTCAGTCCGCGCACCAAACTGGACTGGTGCGCAGACTGGAGAGGCGCACCAATTTTTTTTTTCTGTTTTGGAATTCAATATTATTTTGTTTTGGTTCTGTTTTTTTTTAATGTTCAATATTATTTTGATAAAATTACAATGTACGTCATCTATCATACGTATTTTCGTATGTCCGGCTAATTTTATTGGAATGATACAATAGATAATAAACCGACATTTTTATTAATATACAAAGTTAATTACAAATTAATAAATATACACACGTTAGCTGGGTATTTTTAAAAATGCTCATACCGGCCATTAAATAGCCGGTTGGGACTTCTTGTTGTTGTTTTAATCCGATAATTACGCTAAATTACGCTAATTATACTGAAATACACTAAATTATGCTAAACTACGCTAAATTACTCTAAATTAGGGCGATTTTGTGTCATATTTAATAAATCATAAAAAATAGTAAAAAAATTCCAAAAATAGTAGAAATTAGTATTCTACAAGTTCATTATATAACCAATTTACTGAGCTACTTAGATCAAATAATAGAAATGAAAATTTTAATCGGAAACTTCAACTCAAGTTTTGAGGTTCTTCCCTTTGTTTTTTGGCAATTTTGAATTTCGAAAACTAGCAAAGCTATCATTGATGCATACGTATTTTCGCAAGCTTTCCGAAAAGTGATCATTTGCTGAAATCGGACACTCGAGCGTCGGTTTATAGCCGTTTGAAGTTTTGTCGTCGTTTTTCACCTTCTCAGTAAAGATATTGTCTCTTTTATCCAAATTTGGCGTAATTTACCGTATTTTAGCGTAATTTAACATAATTTCAAGTAATTTAGCATATTTTAGTATAATTATGCTAATTATACATAAAAAAACTAATCTAACAAATATTTCAAAATATAAGTCCCGAATATCCAAAAGTATAATAATATTGATAAAATTAGCCAGACATACGAAAATACGTATAATAGATGACGTACATTGTAATTTTACAAAATAATATTGAGCATTAAAAAAACAGAACCAAAACAAAATAATATTGAATTCCAAAACAGAAAAAAAAAAAAAAAAACTTTCGTGCGCCTCTCCAGTCCGCACACCAGCCCAATTTGATGCGCAGACTGAGACCGCGTGGATGCTAGGAATGAAAAAAATGGGAACAGGATGGTATGGACTTAATTTGAATTTATAGAGTGGTAACTAAAAAACATTCGGATCAACATCACACACTTTTACTAAGATCACGGGGAATAATGCTGACAGATTCTGTTGCCTTCGCTAGTTAAACTGGATTTTTTTTTTTTTCCTTTTTTCTCTGTGTGAGTAGGCAGAGAACCTACTTTCTTATTTAATTTCAACCAAATGAAAGAAAACGAAAAGAGTACAACACTTGAATAGAACGCAGATAGAAAATAAAATTTGACAGAAGGAACAAATTGTACAGAAAGCTACCACTGATTGAACGAACTATTGTTTACCTAAGATCGTTTGCTCCCTACAGTTGCCACATGGTTTTGGATAACTGTCATGGCGAAAACTTATCAATGGCCCATTTTATGCATATACTTCAGAAAAGAATATCCCAATAATTCGATACATAAAGTCACTAGCTGCATTTAATATCAAATAGTTCTAAGGTACTTAATATTGTTTACACAAACTAAATTTGTCACAAACACAATATTAGACCCTACCCACATTAATGCTAACTCATTACAAATCCTAATCTATTCTACAAATGAGATAAAAATATCCTTCAATAGCACACTCTCTCTCTCTCTCTCTCTCTAACACTAACATGAGCATAAGCATACACCAGGTGACTATTCCTACAATCTGTCATGCGAATAATCTTGTTCTTTTGCCGGTAGAGAGCTAATTACTATCCTCACCTCCATCTGCAAAATACCAAAATAAGCAAGGCCCATCAGTAGAGTAATTTAGCACTTTCTGTTTTGTGTAGGTTTCTTTTACAAATTAACCAATTAACATGAGATCTTATTTGCAACTAATGCTAGCATCTGATATTTCTTGTTCACTCCACATGTCTGAGTTACATCTACATAAGAAAATAGTAGAAAAAGTACCAACCATATCTAACTCACCAGAACCTGTAATAAACAAACTTTCCTGTTTATAACTTCAGAAAAGATAAACATGCTATATTTCCAACAATTTCGGCACTGTAATCTAACTGCAGTGTTCTTGTTTGTTTTTGAACTTGGCTTGGAAGAAAATTTGTACAATTTTAGCAAACTATACCCTAATATCCATCATAATGCCTGTTAGTGTTCTTTTGAGTTAATGTGCAGTGTAATCAGCAAAAGTAAAACAAATAAACAAGCATATAACATGACTTGGAAAAATAATCATATTAGATCAAACTGTACGAGCAAACTCTTGCCCTCCATCAAAATAGAACAAAGCCACTGCTAAGAATATTAAAATAACATGAACCACCTTTCATCAGCTTAAACGAACCAGTAGCAAGTATGCATACCTTGACCAGATCCTTTGTCTTCATCACCATCATCATCATTGCCATCATCTCCGCCGTCATCAACATCTCCAACGGCATCGTCATCATTGCCATCATCTCCGCCGTCATCAACATCTCCAACGGCATCGTCATCGTTGACATCACCTTTCTCCATGTCAACATCATCATCATCATCGTTGTCATCATCCTCATCATCATCATCAGAAGAAGAAGAAGAAAGTTCTAGCTTTGGTGGTTTGGGGGGTGGTATGTAGCTAAAGGCAGAGCTTCTCCTACGAGAACTTGTGATGATGTTGCTCATGTCAATGCCCTCGAGTTCCTTCGCTTTCTCCTTCCTCTTTTTCACCTCTTTTACCTCTGCCAGTGTAACATCACAAACAACGCTGTAACCCACTTGAACACAAAAATAACACAATTCGCAAAAAAAAATACTAAAAGAAAGTGGAAAAAATAGTACCGTCGTTTTCTCGTATTCACCCCTGTTATACAGTATATTTCAGGAAAAAAACTCCAGCAAGCAACACATAAAAAGCAGAAACCCCAAAATAAAAGGTGATGAAGATGATGGTGACAGTTATGATAATCCACATGTTTAGTACATTATCACGCACAAAAATGTCAAGAACAAGCACACAAAAATATTAAAAATATTAAAACCAGTACCAACTACCAAGCCTATGGAAGGCAAGAAGTCTGGGACTCCGTATTATAAACTTCCAAGGCACAACGAAATATAAGAATACCTTTCTCAGAAGGATTAGTAGAGAGGCCTTCTTTTATAAGTATTTCTCCTAGTTCTTTTATCAAGAATGCCTCCCTCTTGTCCTCTGGCGCCTGTTTAGCTCTCCTATAGACTGCTGGAGGGATACTGGAGAGTGGAACGGAAAATAATCAAATCAATAAAAATTACTGCAGTACAATATTCTACAAAATGCATCTAAGAGGATTGAATTTTAATCACCTGGCTCCACATGATTTGATGATGGATTTCAGATGCTCTACTTTCTTCCCGTACACTTGCAGAGTTGGTTTTTCTCTTTTTTTCTGTCATGTTTGGAATTTTCTTAGTCAGCTAAAAGCAAAGTTCACCCTCAGCATTTTTTTTTTAATTTTACAAAAATTAGAAACGATGAGTAAGAGGAGCAACCGAACCTGAGAGAGGCTAATTCAAGTTACAGTTAAGATAACAAAGAATGAACAGGATTAAATAAGAGGTCAATAAACATCAGAGTTCACAGAATGCACTTTAATTTACTTCGGCAATAATTTAATAATTGAGATAGACACGTAAAATCAACTTTAACTAGAAAACTATCAGAACTATAAGCTGCCTCTTCAGAGCTAGGTTCAATTGGGGTTCAATCTCAAAATTAAGGGTATCAAAGGCTTCATCTGTTTACAAAGGATTTCATTAAAAATTAAATTAAGCCCTTACAGAGCAGACAAAGTTTACCTGCGCATCCTCTTCTTCATCAGAAGAATGGGACACGTTCTTGTCAGAAGAACTGCCCCCTTCTCTCTCTTCATCAGAGTTATCTTTCCTCCCTTTCTTTGCCATTTTTTTGCTCTTTGAAGAAGCAACAGACTTCTTCTTTTCTTCTACTGAATTCTTCTGACTAGCTGAGTTCTTAGTGCCCCGCTTTTACTTTGGATACCACTTGTTTTCTCCTCTTCGGTACGACCTCCTCAGAATGTTCTTCCTCTTTGCTTGAATTGTCAGATGGGTCAGATTCCTCATGGGTTCTTTTAGAAGCTTTACTTGTATGTGGTTTTTCAACCTTTTGAGAAGCCTGTTTGGACTTTTTTTGCACACCATTTTCGGACTTTTTCATCTCCATTGATGCCAAAACCTGAATAAGGCACAAGCTCAAACATAATCAAATCAAAAGGGGCCAGCTATTGGATGAGACAATAAGAAAAAAAAAAACATTATTGCCAAAAAAAATGTTCCTCGTACTCTTAAATGGACAACATATATCACCTTTATACTCCCTTCACCATTTTATGAAGACGATCAAATTTCTGTTCCGCCCCCCCAACCCCACCCCACCCCAATCCAGTACTTCGGTAAAAGAAAAGAGGAGGCTTTGTGGATAGTCTATCTTTTACTGCATTACAGGATATTTGAGGGTTTTCAAGGGTTAAATATAACTTTAAAAAGAAGCCAAAGAAAGACATGTTACCTTCTCTAATTCTGTGCTTATAAAAGCTTTCTGTGCATCCAAAGCTTTGACAGAAAGGTTGAGATCTTCCTCCAACAATCGGCGCACCTTCAGTAAGGATATAGTCCTATAAATTCAAATAAAAGTAAACATGGTCAAATAACAATTCCATAACAAATAATAAATGAAGTGTCTGGGTTTTTATAGTCATGGGCAAGGAACAGAAGTCCCTTTGTTGCTTGTTTCGTGTTTTATGCAATCTAACACTTACATGAAGTACCATCGAATAAAGTTAAACACATAGAAGGAAAAATCGGTATCGGAATCGGGATCGGCACCGAGCGATCCCGATCCGGATCGGAAAAATCGGTCGGGATCGGCCGAATCGGATTGGAAAATCGGACTTTTTTGGCAAAAGCTTGTTTTACACTAAAAAAATAGAAAAAAATTGATAAAAAAATTTAGAAAAATTATTACAATCAAATAATCTACTAATACAATATAATACAAGTAGTACAACTAAATGGATATATAGAAATGAGTTGAAATGAATATATAGAAATGAGTTTAAATGGACATATAGAAATGGATATATATAAATGAGTTATAGTTTTAACCAAGAAACACTGTGTGGTGTGGTGGAGTTGTGTTTGGTTGCATCGCTGAAGGCTCAAGTTCGAATCCCAGAGACCGCAAAAAAAAATTTTTGAGTTTGGTTGATTAGCGTTTCGGCTGTTTCGGTGGAATCGGCCTATTTCGGTCCGAAACGGACGAAATTGGTCTGAAATGGGACCGGAACGGCCGAAATTTGACGAAATCTTCAATAACCGCGTAAATCGGCCTAAAATCAGATCGGTACCGTCCGATCCCGATCCGGAACGGCCGATTCTGCTCCGGAACGGCCGATTTTGCCTTCTATACTTAAACAAGTCAAACTAGCCAAGATTTAGTCATATCGAATCCATAGAAAACTTGACTGTTAAGGTAAAAACTTATAAATTAGAAATCTAGCAATTACTTAGAGTGGATGCCTATACCTAAGAGGTGAGATTAAAACAATGCAATAAGGCTCTGAAATGAAGAGACTAAAATTACTAATTGACCCAAGTTAAAAGCAAACATAATTAGTCACTCAGGTCACCTCAGCTTTTCCGTCTTGAATTACAGTATCATAGCAGTAAAGACCAGATCTGCACCTCCCCAACCCTCAGTATATATATATTATTTTTCTTTTCCTTTTTAGGGAAAAGTAGCCTCAAAGGCTACCTGTTTGGTTTCATACTTTTTTCTTTTCCTCTCCTCCAGAAGGAGAAATAAGAGACTAGAATTTGCCTTCTTTTTTTATTCTATTTCTTTATCCACTGCAGATTGCACTACGTTACAAGCTTGGGGCTTTATGAGAGGATAGCTACTTCTTTCCCCTATAATATCATGTCTTTACTTGCTTTTGGCGAATGAAAAAGATCCATTTGCCAGCAAATCTGCTTTGCTGGTATATAGTTTACGTGACTAGATCATTTAGCAACAACTGTCTTTCAGTCTAAAGGAACTTAGATAAGATAGAAAGTAAACCAACTGCAAGTGACAACACCCTTCAAATGGACTTGAGATATCATCGTATTGAATAATTGTGCTAAAAACCCAAAACCCTAATTATTAATATAACCAACCAAAATCTTCATTCAGATGCTCACCTCAATTGACCAAACACTAAACCCTAATATGGATGGATGCCTATACCCTAATTGACCTAATTTAACAGCTTAAATAACAACAAAAAAGATTCTTTGAAATTATTTGGCTAGTGTAAGGAGCTCCATCAAACCTCCATTATTCAGTACCAGACAAGCCAAAAAATAACCAAAATAAAAAAATAAAAAGTGAATTTTAACTGGTAACCAGGAATCAGTGGACAGTAACATACTCTGAATGCTTTTTGAAGAAAGAAGCTCTTTTCTTGATCGCCTCCTTGATCATATCCTCACTGACTTCATTTACCTCGTTTTTAATTTCTGTGTCTGATGCATGTGTTTCGTCAAGGTTAGATGCACCTTCATTCTTCAGTTCTGATGCATTTTGAGTCTCCTCTGGTTCTTCTATTGTTGATTTTTCAGCTTTTGATTTAGTGCTTCCAGAAGGTTCTGGAGCTTTCTCCCCATCATCAGCACTGAGACACTGTATTACGATATGAAATTAAGCAGAATGGAAAACAAACAGAAATGAGAAGTAACCTACTTAGTACCTGTTCGTATAAAAAACAATTTCCCAATCTTTTTACACCTTACAAAATCTGCTGTAAGATCATCAACAAAATCCATGAACCCGGACTACACTGTATGCTAACAGAGAAAGCAAGATTTGGCACAGTTATGCTTCTAATTTTGCATCGATTATGTACTAGAATTATCTGTTTGGTCGATATTTTATTCTATTAAAAACTTTTAGCGGATTTCTGCCCACCAGAAGGCTTAAAAAAAGGCAAAACAAGTGACAAAAATAAATATTAAGTAGCACCTACTTGAGACAAAAGGTAAACACACCAAGGTCAGGAAACAATTGAACAATGTAAGTATGTCTAAGGCACAAAAATTATTCTACAACAAATTTGTATACCTCTTCCAAACAACGCTTAATAAATTTCTTATGAACATCAAGCGAGAACCGACTCATGCCTAGATCCTGCTCAACGGCCCTTCTAGCACCTTCGAAGGTCAATGAACTACACGCAGTAGAAAACATAAATATGATTTATATAATAGTTAACATCAGATCAGCTATCATCAGTAAGAATTAAACGTTCCACATTCTAATTGGGTTGAAGATTTCATTAATGAATGGGCATAAGAGAGACTGAATATAATATTATTGCAGAAGAAAATGGTTCCAAAATGCAGAAAAATATTAGTCCAAATTTCAAATTAGTTAAGAAAATGCCAGAGTTACAAAAATCAAGGAGCACAGACTAAGGGTTTTGTTTTTTAAAAATCCAGAAAAGGAAGAAAGGGAAAAATAAAAGAGAGAGATTTGTTTTCTCTAAATAGTTGCTATATTATTACCCATGAGATCACCAATCATATTATTGCATGAATCAGAGAAAAATCAAGGCTCGATCGGCAAATGCAAGTTGCATGCCTGCTCAAAAATTCTAGTCTGAATTTTTAAAACTAGAAAGAGAAAAGTTCTTCTTCAGACAACAAGGTCGTAGAAAAATTAACGACTCAGCAAAATTCCATAAGCTGAACACATACTTTGTCGTGGAAATAACAATTTCTACAAACAGAAAAAAGAATACGGAGGATTTTGTGAGAGTGGGGTGTGTGTGTGTCAGTCGGGGGTTGTTGAAGGGTTTTAACTTTTTAGCATCGATTAAAATATACTCAGCTAAACTCTCTAAAGCTTAACCCGAAATATCTAGCATGATTTCGGCAACATCAAGCTTCAAAGTACAAAATTCCTTGAGATTTTACACGCTCAAAGACAATTTCCACTTAGCTTTCTAAGATATCTTTAAAAATAAACGAACAATTCAGAAAAATCCACAATCCAGCACCGTGTTTAGAACAGTGAGAATTAAACTTCGTACGAGAAAAATTTGGAAATAAATATGTATAATAGAAAAGGGGAGAAGGAAAAATAATCGTGTTGATTTTGCAAGGGTTTAAAGGGAGAGGTAGTTCATACCTTGCTTGGGCCTTGAATTCGGGCGCTCGAGCAAGAATCCTCTTCTTCACCTCCGTCTCCAGTTCTTCCTTGCTCCATTTCTTCTCTGCCATGGCGACCTCTCCTCCCTTCGTAGCGACCTCTTTCTCTCCCACACGCACTCTCTCCATTTCTCATATTTGTAGGCGGTAAGGAGGAAAATAGAGCAAGCGGAGGTGAGAGGGGTAATCGGCTAGACTTGGTCTATCAAGTCCATAAAATGACTCTTGAAAAATTTGAGGAATTTCTCGTATATTATTTTAAAAAAAATTAAAATTAAAAATTATATATTTATTTTAATTATAATATCATATTTATTCTTTTAAATTTTAAAAATTCATAAATTTATTATCTTTTTATTAAAACTCATTTTATATTTATAAATTTTTTTATTTTAATCTTTATCAATAAATAAAAATATGTAATAGGTGTGATCCAAATGTCCAATATCCAAATGCATATATTAACTCCCATGAAAATTCAGATTTATAGAGAAATTTAGATCTTCGTCGAATATAGAATAAAAATTTTGGTAGGTCCATACCGTTCAACATAGAACAAACACTTGGACTTAGATGGCAACGTTCTGGTGCCAGTTGGACAATCTGTAATGCGTTACTTTAATTGTGTTCACACGTCACGGAATTTACATCGTTCGAATTAACTAAAATTTTGAGTTCGTGAAAAATCCGAATATTCCATTACAAATTTTAAACTTTTCCAAATCTATTAATCTACACCGTGAACTTTTAAATTAATACGATTCTTACAATTGGTCCAATTTGAAACAAACTCAAATTTTGAGTTACCTTAGAATATACGGACTCCACCCCATAGAAGTGAAAAGAAATCTAATCTAAAATTCACGCATGGAGAAGGTTTAGGAAAAAAAAAATTTACTTTTTTCTAAATTGTTCTATTCGCTTCAAATTTATAAAGAAATTTAGATCTTCATCGAATATAGAATTAAAATTTTGGTAGGTCCATACCGTTCAACATAGAACAAACACTTGGACTTAGATGGCAACGTTCTGGTGCCAGCTGGACAATCTGTAATGTGTTACTTTAATTGTGTTCACACATTACGGAATTCAAATCGTTCGAGTTAACTGAAATTTTGAGTTTGTCAAAAATCCGAAACTTCCGTTACAATTTTAGAACTTTCCGCAATCTATTAATCTACATTGTAAACTTCTAAATTAATAGTTAATACGATTCTTTTCGCAATCAAATTTTGAATTACCTTAGAGGATACAGACTCCGAGTCATAGAAGTGAAAAGAAACATAACCTAAAAATCACCTATGGAGTTCTAAAAAAAATTATGTTACTTTTCTCTGAATTGTTCTATTTGTTTCAAACTTAAAATATATTTTTATATTTTTTTCACTTTTCACTTTTCATTTACTATTTTTATTTATAAGCTAGTATTTGATAAAAGTTTCGTGTCTTCAAAATTTGCTTTCGACGCAACTTTATATTTTTTTTTTCTTTGCATATTTTCATTTTCATCGGATAAAGTTAGACATCTTTTCTTTCTCGACACTCAAAAACGAAATGTCCATTTCAAATTTTCAATTACAAATGATTTTGTGATAGAATTGTTTTGAAGAACTTTTAAAGAATGATTTATGTTTTCCCCCTCACATCTCGTTTAGACCCATTTAAAAACTTATTGCGTGTGGTTACGTTGGCGCTCAAATTAAAATTGTCACTTTTCTCTTTCATATATATATTTTTTTTTGATAAAAGTGGCAAGCCATCTGTTTCATTAGAAACATTAGAGTACATTAGAGTTCATACAAAGCTGAAAAACTAGAAATGATAAAGATCCCCAAGGTGTGTGAAGCACCAAGAAGATAGCTAAGGCTCAAGTCATAAAGCATACAGGCGAATATGTTGCCAGAATAATTAGAACTTATCAAGAAAATTAAGACGAAATACTACAAAACACAAATCACAAATCACAGACAAAATAAACTTGACAAATACAAACTAATCAATCCTGACAATAGAACGAGGAGTAGAGACAAAACTATAGGGGGTGCGGTGCTTAGCAAAATCCTGACAACACATAAAAATTACAAAATTTAATGGACCAAACTACAAATTTTCAAACTATGGAGAGTGCTTAGCACCCCTTCCCCACCGCTATGTTCCGCCCCTGGTTTCAGTCTATATATCACTAATTCTAAACTTATCGAATCGACTTCATATGGAGAATCCAAACCGGTCAAATCGATCTACTTCATTAGTTGTGGATTTATATGCAAAATTTATAATTTTTCGAATTTATTTAGTATCAAGTCGAGTTGTCAAATGTGAGAGTTTTTAAGTTAATTTTAATGCATTCATTTTTCAATATTTTTGACCGCTTGACTTGATACTAAAATAATCGTAAAATTAAAAATTTGCATGTAAACACATCGCTCATAAATAAATCATTTTAAACGTTATAATTAGTCATTTGAAATCTATTCAGTAAGTTTTGAAGTTTGCATCATATGACATACTAGCTAGACTCGTTTCATAATAGAGAGAAGTTGTTGATTTTGAGAAACATAGGGGTAAACATTTTAACAGAACATATTAGTTTCATGCAACGCACCACCGTATACAAAATTGTTTTGATTCTATAGTTTGTGTGCTACATTGAGCCAAAACTGCCCTGTTAAATTTTTAGGGAATCCATTTTTACAGCGTGATTTTTAGTGCGTACAGCGTTTGAATTTTTTACGGACCAAAATGCCCCTACAGCGAGTCGATCTGCAGGCACCAAGGAGAAAACAGGGCAGGAGATCAAGCTGAGCAGGGGCCTTTTGGTCCATCAAAAATTCAAACGCTGTACGCACCAAAAATCACGCTGTAAAAATGGGTTCCCAATTTTTACCCAACATATTATGCCAAAAAAAAGTCAGAAGTCATTAACTAAACATTTCCATTTACTTATTGGCAGCGAAGCATTGGAAAATTCAAAATTCTCATCGGCTAACAAAATCAAATCTTGATTAATATTTCTAATTAAACATTTACGAGAATTTAATTTTTGAGGGAATTCTCAAAAACTTCGAAATTACTTATTTTTCCTTCTAAAATTCTTAATATCTTATTTACGTTTCTAAATTTCAAAAACTCGCAATTTTAACCACTTTATTGTCTTTTCTATTAAAAATATTTTAAAATTTATAAAATACCTATCGACCCTTTATTAAAAAATACGTAGCTTATTTAAGAAAATTTTCAGTCTTTTAATCGGTTGATTTATGAGGACAAATGATTAATTTCTCTACTTATGACGTATACATAGTGGCATTTAGGTATACGCATGTGTGTGTGTCATAAGTAGAGAAATTGATCATTTGTCTTCGAAAACCGAACAATTAGAACATAAAAAAATTATGAGTTTTTTTAATAAATGATAAATTGTATTTTATAAATTTAAAATGAGTTTTAATAAAAAAAAATAGGTAAATGATACCTCGCATATTTAGTCTATTTTAGGCCTGTTTTAGTACCAGATTCGTGCCCTAATTCACCAGAATCATGTGCATTTCATCGATATATCTTTAGAATTTGGTACTGCTGAGTGTTTGTTTGTTTTCTGCAGGTTTGGAGCAAAACACACGAAGAAACGGCGATTCAGATGATGAGGTACGACCCTTACCAGGCTTGGTACGGGTCTCACCAGACTTGGCCATTTTTCAGCTCATCACGCCTGGTACAGCCTGGCCGTACCAATTTGGTACGGGCCGTACTTAAAGGCGGCCTGACAGATTCAAATTTTGGCAGAGGCTATTTAAAGCGGGGAACTCTCCAATTTCGACATTCATTCCATTCCAGATCTATTTGAGAGCACAGTAAGAGAGAGAAAGAGAGCTGAGGAGCTAGGAGCAAGAAGGAAGGAAGAGGAAAGAGGCGAAACTCAACGAATCAAGCTTCCTCCTCTCGATCCCTTCGATCCATGGCTTTCTCTATCACTCTTATTGTATTTTTAGATCAGATCATGTGCTATGAGTAGTTATTTTAGTTTCTAGGGTTTAGAGATGGTTCTTGATTTGTTTTGACTTTCTTGACTTGTATCTTGTATGAACTTTTTTGATTGATTGATTGTGATTTTCTTTACCATCTCTTGCTTGATTGCTATGATTGTGTATGATGAATCTCTAGGTTAGATCGAACCTATCAAGGTCATGTGATCATCTCAATCTCTCAACCAAATCAATTGTTTAGGGTAGACCTTGTTCGAATTGAAGCGAGAGGTTGAATTCTCCTCTAATCGACAGCTTAGAGGGTGCCTTAGGTCCTCCAATCAATCAGCTAGGGTAGATCTGTACCAACACATGAGAATTGAGGTGTAGAATCCT
>JAJGRW010002358.1:0-188858 GCA_025461045.1 Carex parvula
TACGAAACTTTTGATTACTTTAATTCTCCTCAAAAACGAAATTACACAAAATCCCCCTTTTTACTTTTATTGTTTTGTCTTAGAAGTAGTTTTCTTTATTAAAATTAGTATTTCCCTATCTCCTTGCGGATCGACACCTAAATACTACAATCGATAGGTTGTGCGCTTGCAACTAACCTATAAATTGAGTACGAAGGTTTATAAATTTAAAGGCAAAAAGAGTACGAAATTCCTATATCTAAAATACTCAACAAGCTTTTTGGCGCCGTTGCCGGGGAGAATAGGATAGATACTAATTTTTATTTTAGGAAAGTACTTTTAAATTCTTAGTTTCCTTATTTACTTTATTTCCTTTTCAGAAAATTAAAAATCCAAAAATAGTTTATTTCCTTTTTTACAATTTCTGAAATTTACTTTCCTTATCTTAGAAAAATCTAAAAATATTTACTTTCCTTATTTAAATTTATGCACTTTACTATTCTCTATTTCTATTCTCTCTCTTTCACATCTCATCTCTTCTCTTTTTCTCTCTTGCAAATTTGAGCACTGACCCCCATCACGAGGAGACAAGCCGCAAAGATCAAGGCCAGTGAATCCTCTTCTCAACAAATGGCGGGCCTAAACAACAATCCTCCCTTTGGTTGCAATCCAAACGACCGCCGACCCATAAGAGATGAACCGATCATCGAAAAGGAGGCAATTGCCCTCGATGATCCACCACCTTTAAACTGAGCCTCAACAAGTTGAGCTCCCGACGTTAAACCGAGCAATATCTTGTGAGTTTCTATTTTTCTTTTTTTTAATTTTCTCTTCTACTACGAATTAACACATTGAGGACAATGTTTTGTTTAAGCTGGGGGGAGGTTAAATGAAAAACTGAAATTCACAATTGTATCTTGCATTTAGTTTAGGCATGTTTAAATTTTTTGTTTAAAACTAGGGTTTTACCTAACCTTGAATAGGGTCCAGTCCGACTTGTTAGGATGTTTACCTAGTTTTGTGTCATGCATTTTGTTGATAAATTTGAGTGATTGGCGAAAATTAGAAGTATTCATGCACAATTTTCTAGAATTTTTGGTAAAATCCTTGGAATAATTTGAAATGACCACATAATTTGGCGAAAAACTTTGTGGAAATAAAGGTGAATGAAAATGAGACATTAGAAATTCAAATTTATTAGAGAAGTTATTTAGATTTGGAAATTTTAAATTTGGAAAGATTGGGATATCCATAAGTATGAAGGAATACTTAGGGATGTGTGTATTTATGATATGTGCATAAATATTGAGAAATTGGGTAAAAATCGAAAATTTTAGAAAATAAAAGGTGACTCCAATGACCTATGTTACGGCTTCATGACGTACTTATGGTTATGAGTCCTTAGCACTCTTGCTCCGCTAGTCTCCCGATAAAATTGACATTCGTGTTAGTGGAAGGGTTAGACTAAGAGCATGCAAAGCACCCTTGAATTAGAACGGTTGGGTACAGTTAACTACTTGTAACCAACCGGTGCTTAAATGAGGATGGGGAAAATAGTGCTAAATCATGAAAGAAAAATAAAGGCAACAACAAAAATGTGAATATGCATGTATCAACACACGTAGTCCGCAAAATTTCTAACCTAAGTTTGATTCAAGCTTGGGGGAATTTGAAAATTCCACGTTTAAGATGACATTTCTTTTAATAAATTTGGGTAGACGAAGTTTGTAATTTCTAGACCTTTAAGGAAATAAAAGTTAGAGTAAGCAAATTGTGGGTTGAGTCATAATTATCCGAGGGTTAAACTTGAAATTTGGGAAGTTTGCATGAAGGTTTTAATTTTTGGCAAGATCATACAAATTTTTCACTTGAGAAAACATACTTGATATAAGGTGTATCAAAGAATCGAATTGTAGTCCAAGTTTAGATGTTGCTTGGGGACAAGCAAGGTTCAAGCTTGGGGTATTAGCCGGTTCCGAGACTCGTCTCGTCTCATGGCCAGGTTGGGAAAATCGCGCACGAATGGCACCAGCAACACCAGCCAGCACCAGGAAAAGCACCGAAGGCAACAGAGCAACCGATCTCACAAGCACAAGAGAAATCAAAACCCTAGGGTTACGAAAATCACAAGCAACAAGGCAAACAGAAAGAGGAGAGAAAGAGATTTGTTCTCAACACATGAGCGGGAAAAGAGAGACAGAGAGAAAGAGAGCGGAGAGAAAAGAATGGGCGGAGAGGGAGATGAAAGAGGGAGGGGGGGCAGTATAGGGGTTCGGGTTTGGACCCGAACTCAAAACTCAAAATTAGAGTTTACCACTTTTCAAATCCGATCTGAGTGATCAATCGTGTAACGAGTCACTCATTCAACATATTTCAACTTAAATTTCTGATTTTGTTCAACCGACATTTAAAATAATTATTATTTTACTCGACCAATTAATATCGAAACTCGTTCAATCCATCAAAGTCAAAATTTTGTTCATATCCTTAATTTAATTTCGTTAATCAATTTTGCAAATATTTTGGAATTTGAAATTTATCTATTTTTAATAAATTCGGTTTGTACTATTTAATTTAACTAAATAAGTTTTATTAATCTACTTAGCTAATTATTCAATTATCCTTCATTTGACTAGTTAAATTATCTTAAAAATTTTAATTCGGTCTAAATCTAATTAATTAGTCTAATTAATTACACCTAATTTTACGGGTTATAACAAAACTTGTTTAAAGTAATAACCAGTAAGTATACCCACTGGTAACTACCTCAAACCAGCCTCTAATGCACCTAGGGACAGTGAATCAGCAGCATAATGCTTGACATGTACCACTGGTACATGAATGGCACTCAAAAGTGTCAAAATGATCCCTGCTGGTAAAATAAATAATCCAGGCCGACACAGGGATCAAAGTGAAAAATGAACATCACAGTCTGAAGATTTTATGAATATTGAGTATTTTATTGATATTGGTTTTCTGTTATGTTTTACAATCAGAGATTTGGGGTCTTTATACTATCTAAGGCTATTGTACCGTTGGTACCCAATATTTGGTACCAACGGTAACTTTCTAAAAACAGTAAAAAAGGTACAAGCTACTTTTTCCTATTTTACAATATTTCTAATTTAATCCCTAATTACTTTTTATTCTCAACACTCCCCCTCAAGCTAGGATTATAGATATCGATTAATCCTAACTTGCTTGTTATTTCTTCAAATGCTTTCGGAATGAGACCCTTAGTAAAGATGTCGGCTAATTGGTCTTGACTCTTCACGTAAGGAGTTTCGATTTCCTTCGCTTGAACTTTTTCCCTTATGAAATGACAATCGACTTCGATATGCTTTGTTCTCTCGTGAAACACCGCATTCGAAGCAATGTGCCTTGCCGCATTGTTGTCACAAAACATTTTCATAGGTTCATCGATTTTGAAGTTCAACTCTTCGAGCAATTGTTTGATCCATGTGAGTTCACTTGCGGTAGATGCCATGGCACGATATTCCGCTTCCGCACTTGATCGTGCCACGACATTTTGCTTCTTGCTTTTCCATGTGACTAAGTTTCCGCCTACAAATGTGCAATAGCCGGTTGTTGATTTTCTATCGAAACTCCCGGCACAATCTGCATCGGAATAGCCACACACTTCGTTAGATTTATTATTTTTCATCTATACACCCTTTCCGGGTGATTTCTTTAAATATCTCAATATTCTATCAATGGCATCCAAATGTGATTTTCTTGGTGAATGCATAAATTTGCTAATTTGACTTACCGCAAATGATATATCCGGCCTAGTTACCGTTAGGTAGATCAATTTACCTACAAGTCGTTGAAATTGGTTGATATCTTCTAACGGCTCTCCATCTTCGGAATTTAATTTGCAATTACTATCAATTGGTGTTGAGGCCGGTTTGGATCCTAATTTTCCCGTTTCTTTTAGAAGGTCTATAGTATATTTCCTTTGTGAAATAAACAATCCTTTGATAGAATGAGCTATTTCGATTCCTAAAAAATATTTAAGTCTACCTAGGTCCTTTATTTCGAATTTTTCTTTTAAGTGTCTTTTAACATTGTTAATTTTTTCATAATTGTTTCCGGTTATAATTATGTCATCAACGTAAACAAGGACAACGGTAATATCATTACTCTCATGTTTTGAGAATAATGATGTATCGGATTGGCTTACTTTAAAACCGCAAAAGATTAAATATTGAGATAATTTGCCATACCATGCCCTTGGAGATTGTTTAAGTCCATAAATTGACTTCTTTAACCTACAAACAAGGTTAGCATCTTTTTCTTTTACATGACCCGGTGGGAGGGTCATATAAACCTCTTCCTCAAGTGTTCCTTGAAGAAAAGCATTTTTAACATCCATTTGATATAAGTTCCACCCATTATTTACCGCTATTGAAAGAAGAATTCTTATGGTATTCATCTTTGCTACCGGAGCAAAGGTCTCTTGGTAATCGATACCGTATGTTTGGGTATATCCTTTGGCAACTAGTCGGACTTTATACCTTTCTATGGTGCCATCACTTTGGTATTTTATTTTATAAACCCACTTGCACCCTACGGGTTTTTTATTTTTTGGTAACGGTACAATGGTCCATGTATTATTTTTTTCTAAGGCTTGAAGTTCTTCTTTCATAGCCTTGCACCATACCGGTTGGTTTATGGCTTCCTCAAATTTTCTTGGTTCTTCCATTTTGGAAATTGAACTAAGAAATGCATGATGGTGTTTTGAAAATTGCACATCAAATTTATTGTCTATAGGAAAACTTTCAAAAGAAATAAATTGTGAGATTATTTTTTCATCAAAAAATGTATTCTTTTTCAGGATATCATATCCAAGAAGATGATTGGTGAATGTTTTTTTTTTCAAAATGGACTCTATTTTTTGAATAGCCAAAAATTCAATTTCAACACAAAATTGCAAGACATGGGAAGTTTATGGCATAGAAGAATCGGGCATCCCTCCGATAAGATTTTGAAATGTATTTTTAATTTTTCTAATTTAGATTGTAGTAGTTGTGAAGTATGCAAATTACCGAAGCATGCGAGACTTCCTTTTGTAACTTCAAATTCTAAAAATAATCAAATATTTGAGCTTGTTCATTCCGATGTTTGGAGACCCGCTCCCATAGACTCTTATAATAATTTTAAATATTTTGTTACATTTATAGATGACTTTTCACGACTTACATGCTTATACTTATTAAAAAATAAAAGTGAAATTTTTTCTTACTTTCAAGACTTCAAATTTAGTTGAAAATCAATATAACACAAAAATTAAAATTCTTAGAACCGATAATGGAACGGAATTTGTAAATAAAAATTTTTCAAATTTTTTGAAACAAAAATGAATTATACACCAAACTACTTGTGTTTATACCCCACAACAAAATGGAGTTTCCGAAAGAAAAAATCGTCATTTACTTGAAATGACAAGAGCACTCATGTTTCAAAACAATGTTCCAAAGATTTATTGGTTGGATGCTATTCTCAATGCAACTTATTTGATAAATAGGTTACCAAGTGTCGTTTTAAATAAAAAAAAGTTCATTAGAAGTTGTTTACCAAAGAAAAATAATTCTTAACCATTTACGAATATTTGGATGTACATGTTATGTACACCAAAATAAACGAGACAAATCAGATTCTACTTCTATTAAGACTATATTCATCTCAAAAAAAAGGGTTATAAATGTTATGATCCTATAAATCATAAATTATATATTTCAAGATCTAGATGTAACATTTTTTTTAAAATGAGCCATATTTTAAAGAAAATAAAAATGAGCCTAATAACCATATTAGTACAAATGATTTTGTTATTCCTTTGACTACTAATCAAATTGAGGAGCAAAGAGTTGTAGGAAATGAAGAAGAAGAAAATGAAGGCGAAAATAACAACACTTCTCAAAGCGAGGCCGAGGAAGAAGAAAATGAGAATATTGAAGAAAATGAAATTATTGACGAAGAATTAGCACCAACGAGATCAACTCGGCCCACTCAACCATCAACAAGGTTACGAGATTTCGTAACCTATGAGGTTAAATATCCTATTCAAAATTATATTTCATATAAAAATGGCAGAGGCGACGAACAACACCAAATTCTTAATCATTTACGAGTATTTGGATGTACATGTTATGTACACCAAAATAAACGAGACAAATTAGATTCTACTTCTATTAAGGCTATCTTTTTAGGATATTCATCTCAAAAAAAGGGTTATAAATGTTATGATCCTATAAATCATAAATTATATATTTCAAGAGATGTAACATTTTTTGAAAATGAGCCATATTTTAAAAAAAGATTAATTGAGCCATAACCACAAATTTCCATTTTTTTCACCATTTGCTACATAAACAAATTCTTGACATTTGCTTTTTTGATAATTTTGCAATATATTTTTGTTTCTGATCATGTGGTCGGTTGGAATCTAGAATCCATACTGAATTATTTTTGGAGTGTTCTTGATTTAGATTTTCTAAATCTGTACATTTTTGTGGTTTTATTTCACCGTTTTCGGTTTCAGATATGTTTGGGTTTTCATTCACCCTTTTATTTGGTATTACATATTTCATTTGATTTGGTCTTATATCCGAACCATTAAACAGCAGTTGATTTTGGCTTATATCCAATCCATTCAACAGCAACTGATTTGGAGCATTTATATCCGAACCATTAAATATATTCCATTGAGTTTTAAAAAAACCTGTACTGGGCTCGGCCTGCTTTAGAAGCCCATTAAGTTGAGATAGAAGAGCATTGATATGGGAGCGGGTCATAGCTGCAGCTTCACCCGATACACAGTCGGACCCATTTTGGTTTTGTTTCATTTTTACTTCACCCGGTTCAGACCGCGTAGCCGTCCCTGCAAACTCTTTCTTCTTCTCCCCCTTAGGGTTATCACCTCTGCCATTGTCTTTCCACCACTTCGGTCGAAGTTCTGGATGGAGAAACCAACACTTGTTCTTCTCGTGACCTTCTTTTTTGCAATGATCGCATTTTCCCGAGGTTTCTCCATTTTTTCCAAAACTAGGGTTTGCTCGGAGTGCGGCCATGGCATGATTTTCGGGTTTCTCGGGTTTTTCTTGCACGGCTGAGGTACCGGCCATGACGAGGCGTCTCGATTCCTCACCTTGAAGAAGCGACATCGTGTCGTCAAGGCTCGGAAGCTCGGCCGATAATAGGATCTGAGCTCGAACGAGTTCGTAGGACTCGTCAAGCCCCGCTAGAAACTGGTACACCCTTTCTTGTTCTCGCTCTTTGATGATTTGTGGATCTGTGGTTTTGACGAGATAGAGGTTCAATTCCTCCCATCTCCTTTTTAGCTCGCTTATGTATTCGATGATGGATCTCTGTTTTTGGGTTAATTGATGAATTTCTCTTTTGAGATGGTATATGTGGGAATGATTTCTGTTTTTGCTAAAATGTCGGTTGATGGCATCCCACATTTCTTTAGCGGTATCGTGATAGAGAAACAGGTCAGACATATTGGGTTCTATGGAATGAAGTAGTGAGTTCATGGCTTTGAGGTCTGCCTTCTTCCATTTTTTGTATTCGGTTTTCTCTTTTGTTTGATCGGGCATTTTTGCATCACCCGTGACATTGTCGTATAGATCCCTCTCATTGAGAGAAAGAACCGCAGCTCGGGCCCATGATTGAAAATTTCGGTCGTTGAGCAATGTGGCGGTTAAGCGTGACGATGGTACCTCACTGGTGTTGTTCGTCGCCTCTGCCATATTGGTGTCACGACACTATTTTGCAACAATTTTGTTGATTTCGAATTTTCTGAGGCCTTAGGAATATTGCTCTGATACCATGAAGATTTTATAAATATTGAGTATTTTATTGATATTGGTTTTCTGTTATGTTTTACAATCAGAGATTTGGGGTCTTTATACTATCTAAGGCTATTGTACCGTTGGTACCCAATATTTGGTACCAACGGTAACATCCTAAAAACAGTAAAAAAGGTACAAGCTACTTTTTCCTATTTTACAATATTTCTAATTTAATCCCTAATTACTTTTTATTCTCAACACAGTCATGTAAAAGACTTTAAAACACATAAAATGGACACAAATTTCATATTTTTCTGATTTTATTTCGATTTTATATGAATTTTTGAAGTTCAGCTTTAAAAACAGAAAAATCAGCATTTAAAAAATGACAAATTACCTTTCATACCCCTCTGGATGGATAAATGTGTTAAAAATAGAAATAAAATTGCAAAAATTATGAAATCGATTCTAAAATATACTTCAAATATCCCTCTGCAAGTTAGTAATAAGAAAAGCACATGTTGGATAACAGATCATAAAGTAAGATCAATCTAGCAATTTCTAAAAATATGAACTTCATGAATTGCCTATTGCACCCGAACCTAAAAATCCAAATTTAAGCTTAAAATAAATTCTGAAATTCTTACTATGCTGCAAAATCCCAAATATGACTCTCCTTTAAGAATAATCGTGCCTTAGAAGATTCAGAGACTGAGCCGGTACCGAACTGGTACTGAATAAAAAAAAAAGGAAACTCGAAGTATGAAATGTGCATAAACCTGTCATAAAACTCAAATTAATGTTACAAGGAGTTTACATGCTTCTAAACAATGATAGATGACCAATCAATGCGAAGAAATCAATGAGAATCGGGTCAAAAATCTCAATTGATACCGAGGACTGGAGCTCAACCATATACCGCCACCGCCGACAGCCGACAGCCGCTAACGTTAGGTACATCATGATCCTGACACCAAGGCGATGCTAACCGTGACCTCCTTTTGCCTCGCCGTGACCGGAGCATGGCCGGAGTTCAAGAAGCCTAGCCTCGGGCAAACCCTTGTTCATATCGGGACTCGCACGAATTTTAAAGCCACATAATTCATTTGATGAAGGCGCCGAAATAAAGTTTTGAACCGAAATCCAAATCTCAAAGTGAATAAGTAATCCGAGGGTCCAAGTTTAAATTCGGTGACCAACGGCCCACTGACACTCAGGGCCCACACGTCGGGACTATCTAGAATTCCTCTGAGCGAATCTCAAAGTTGGAGTTAATGCCTAACACCAATCTCAAAGCCCAATGTCATAATCCAACACCCAGTGCAAATCTTAAACCCTAAAATACATATCTCAAAGCCCAATACCAATCTCAAAGCCCAAATAATTAATAAAAAATCATTAAATCGAAGTCATCTTGCAAAGAAATCCCTCTGCCCTTTTAATATTCATAGCAAGGTCCCTGAAATTATAAAAAGACCCCTAGCTGTCTAAAATCTCTTCAAAATGACCCTTAGAGGCCCAAATTGCATTCCAAACCTTGCTTAAAGCCCATATTACAATTCCATACTCTTCCAGCTTCATAAATAAGCCCCTTAAAAAATATAAATATTTACAAATAGACTCTTTTCAGTCCTTTTCAAACATAACTTTTTCATCTCAAGTCCAAATCGACTCAAACCACCTCCAAATGAACCCAAATCAAATCCTACATGTTTCTAAACCAAAATTGAACATGTTCAAGCATCAGCCAAGTCTTGAAATGACCAAAATACCCCCTTTCATAAACTTAAATGATTTTATTTACAAATAAAAATACAAGTGAATAAATAAAGAATGCATATGTATTTCTTAGACATCCAAGTCCATTGAAAAAATCAATAAACATTATTTTGACATACAATCATACACACACACACATATGTCCAAACAAAGAAAACCAAATTAGATCCAAAGTCAATACATGAGTCCCTTTTTTTTTAGCCCCTTTATTCAATTCACATAAAAGTAGGCACAAATCCTGGAATGAACGAGGTATTCAGTGCGGCTTGGAAGGGTCATCTGATGTAATTAACAGCGGGGGCTTGCCCCCACTGGGAGTTAAACATCTCCACAATCAATAAACTCTCTCGATAGACTGATCATGAACAGTAGGTCTGTCGGGGGTGAACTAGAAGGAATTGTAGAAAGAAATTGATGTTTCAAGTTCGATGTTCTCTCCATGCCTTAAGAAAAACAGAGAGCATTGAACCTTGAGACATTTAACACATGTGCACACACCTTCCCCTTTGTGCAACTTTCTGCGCCCTACAAATACGGGTCGCATTTTTCCTACTAAGCAAAGTATTACAGAGGATAGAGCACTAATACCTTCGCACCTTCCCACTTTTCTTAGTCTCAGCCCATCTTCCAAAGACGGGACGAGTCCAAACCTTTAACCTTCCCCCCATACGGCCTACTCCCCCGGGATAGGACGTATCACTATATATATATATGAGGAGGGATCCAATTACACTATTTTGTGGTGACACATATTGACACCACATGTTTACAAATTATTTTTGTAATTTCAAAGTTTAAACAGTCGATCTGATCCGTTCAACTTGATCTCCATATTAAAATGTGCTTGGAGACTAAATTTATATTTTTTGGAATTTTTTTAGTATTTATTAAGATGTGTACAAAATTGTTGTTTTCAAACAATTCTTGACCATTGAAAAACAACAATTTTCAAAAATTCTAAAAAAATAGTAAAAAATTTTAAAAAAATGTAACATTTGGTCTCCAAGCACATTTTAATATTGAGATCATATTGAATGGTTATGATCGATTGTTTGAATTTTGAAATCACAAAAATAACTTATAAACATATAGTGTCAAGATGTGTCACCACAAAATAGTGTAATTGGATCCCTTCTATATATATATATATATAGAGAGAGAGTGGCTAAGGTCAAAGTGGTATGACCAAGGCCTTGGTGCTACCAATTAGTTTTTGCAATTTTAAAGTTCAAATAGTCGATTCAAACCGTTAGATGTTCAATCTATATTAAAATCTGCTTGGAGACCAAATTTTACATTTTTTGGAATTTTTTTACTATTTTTTAAGCCACTTTGAAAATGGCAGATCCGGGTGAACAGTAAAAACAGTGCAACCAAATTCTGGACCATGTGATCAGCAATTTTCAAAGTGGCTTAAAAAATAGTAAAAAAATTCCAAAAAAATGTAAAATTTGGTCTCCAAGCAGATTTTAATATAGATTGAACATCTAACGGTTTAGATTGACCGTTTGGACTTTGAAAATCTAAAAACGACTTGGTAGCACCAAAGGCCTTGGTCATACCACTTTGATCTTAGCCACTCTCTCTCTCTCTCTATATATATATATATATAGGAGTTGGCTACGGTGCTACGCGTAGCATAGAGGGCCTCCGTGCTATGGCTCAATATTTGAGTTTTCAAAATTCTAACGGTCGATCCGAACCGTTCAACATGATCTCCATATGAATATGTACTTGCAAACCAAATTTTACATTTTTTAGAATTTTTTTACTATTTTTTTAGATAGGTAGAAAATCACTTGATCTGAATGGTACAGAATTTTCAGATCAAGTGATTTTCTACCTATCTAAAAAAATAGTAAAAAAATTCTAAAAAATATAAAATTTGGTTTGCAAGTACATATTCATATGGAGATCATGTTGAAAACTCAAATATTGAGCCGTAGCACGGAGGCCCTCTATGCTATGCATAGCATATTGTTTGACCCTAAAAAGTTGCTACTTAAAATTTAACATAATGAGTAGCTATCTTTTATTTGAAAAAATGCCAAAATCACGCATGGATCCCTAAAAGGAATTGAGTGCAACATATTAAAGTTCTGGGTGATATTTTACACATAAAACCATGAATTTTGATGTGTCGTACAGTCAAAATCACAGAAGAAACAATTTCCTGCAATTTAAACAATGCATGAATAAAATTCTGGGTGCAAAAAATGTGGTGACACTTAAGCAAACCAAGCTTCAAGTTGCTCTGGGTACGAATTGGGGACACCAAACAATTCTCTCACAACAGGGGACCCACGAATCAGTGACCCAATCTCATTTGCGCTGATTCCATATGTTACATGGACACAGCACACGAGTACAACATTGTATGCACCGAACCTCCAGTGCTTCGGCTTAGGGTACACCGTGATCATGCAAGAAAGGGCGCTAGGCGCTGGGTTTAAATTCCAACAGTGCTTGACCCCTTCGATTGGCATACGCGCGGTGTTCCGTGCACCATACTCGGACAATTACACGGTTCAGAGCACACCGAGTCCAGTTAAAGAAAAGAAAAGAGTTAAAAGAAGAGGTATTGTAGCAGCTGAGGGAGTGACAAACGGGCCCCACCCGCAGTTCTTCTTCTTCCTTGTCTCAACCCACGACTTGCTTAAATTGAAAGCTTGCAATTCGGACTAAATGCTTAATCTAGTGAACAATGCTCACCTTAAACCAATGGCAATCTCCTTTCTCCTCCCTCTACTGGAATTTAACAAAAAAATTCTATCTATTGAACTTCGGTTCTGACTGAGAAAGAAAGAAAGGTAAAAATGGAGAACTCGGGGTACAATGCAAATTGGGTTTTAAGATTTTTTTTGGGATGATACTTAGGCCCCTGCGATGATGTATAAGTCACCAATTTGATCAGAAGTGAACCCGAAATGGTGCATTGCGGGTATGGCACAAACCCGAGTCCGGCCTTAAGTGGAAAGCATCAAATTGATTGCTCAAGTGGTAAATTGACCCCGGGAGCAATTTAAGCGTGCATAGGCGACACAAGGGGTCATGTTTCAACTGACAGATAGAACTCAGAAAATCATAGAGGGTGCATTTTTACCCTTCGGTGTACCGCCAAAGCACCATACCTCATACCCTACAGCTGTATCTGGCTCAGTGGTCCCTTCCAACACGTGTTACACTCCTCCTGGAAGAAGCCAAAAACAGAAGATTCTTCTCCCAGGGTGCAGGAGCACGTTTATCAAGCCTTACCATAATATAGGTCGGTTTATGAAGGGCTAAGATGCATGCTTGATGAATAGATGAAAATCCAAAGGCTACAGATGCTACAGCCAATCATAGATGATGTGTATGAAGATAATTGGCCAAGCCCTTGCCATGTATGCACCTAAATGTGAAGCAAACAACAAAGACCATTGATCAAGCAGCTGATGTGCATGATGAAAGCCACATCAGCTGAACTCTAAACCCTAGGCCCTCTATTGCCTATAAAGAGGCACCTAGAGGTCAGTTAAAACATATAGTAAGACCACACAAATACTCAGGGAGATAGCAAGATACATAAAGAAAGAAAGAAAGAGAGATATATTTCAAGTTTCTTCTTCCCTTGCAATAGAAATTAGGTAATTAATACCTATGAAGATGTAAGCCTTGATGGCTATGTAAACCCCCTTTCTGATGAAATAAAAATCCCTTTTTATTTGAATTTTTGTTGTTCTTAGTTCACTGTTGGAGCTTCTTTTTATTTCCTTTCTTTCCTTTTCTTTTCATTGTATTTTGAACTTTTGTAAAATACAAAATGAGAGAACTTCATGATGTTTTAGGTTTATTTTATAAGCAAGCATGAAGTTTAATGATCATCAAAAAGAAATATATAGTATATGCATAAATAAACATTAAATAAAAAGAAAAATCTTTTCTTTCTTTCTTTTCTTTTTATTTCTTCTTCTTTACTATTTCTTTAAGCAAAATATATATATATGTCAAGCTAATATCTTTATTTCCCTTTTACACTTTATTTCAAATAAATCTATTACTGTTAATATATAAACCCGAAATATACAAAAAAAAAATGATTTCTTTTGAATCTTTGACCTTTTATGCTTTTAATCTTTGTATAAAATAGTCAAATAATGAAGATGCATGTGTTGAGTTGTATAGCTCCTATTGCATCCAATTTATTTGATTATTTTATTAGAAAAGATTAGAAGTAACAAAAATGAGTTATAATGGTTGAGCTGTATAGTTCCTATTATAATCTCCTTGATATGAGACCTATGTTGCACAAGTGATTCTAATTAGTTTCTTCATGCTTAAAGGCATGTTATGTGCATAAAAGGCACAATGAAAAGAAATTAAATAGATATTTGTGCAAATAGTGAAAGAAAGAGGTTCAAATTGTAAAAAGGCATTCATGAAATTGAAGTTGGCCATTTACACATTTGAATCAATGATTTCTTAATGATATGTCTCTTTATCAAGTGAGATTATGCAAAAAAATGATTTCAAACAAAATCAGGGGCTTCCCTGCATAAAATCACATTTTGACAGATTTTTGGTATTTAAAATGACATTATGATGAATTTTGGGATTTTGGATCTTTTTCCCTCTTTCCCTTTGATTATTGGTGCCAACTTGTAGCCTAAAAGCTACTTGAACTTGTTAGGACTCAAAACCAGTCATGACAAAGGTTTCCCATAGTTCCTGGTACCAATCAATGAACAGTACCAGCACCAAAACTCAAAGCATGTACCACTGGTACAAGAAAAGCACTCAAAAGTGCTAAAATGACCTTTTCTGGTAAATCAGACAGCCCAGACTGACACAGGTACCAAAATGAAAAATGGACTTCACCATCAAATAAAGGACTACAAAACACATAAAATGGACACAAATTTTACATTTTTCTGATTTTATTTCGATTTTATATGAATTTTTGAAGTTCAGTTTTAAAAACAGAAAAATCAGCATTTTAATGATAAATGGCCTCTGCTGGTAAAATGGACAGTACAAATTGGCTAAAAATCCAAATCAAAGAACAAACATCATGATTAAATAAAAGACTTCAAAATACACAAAATAGACATAAAATTCATATTTTTCTGATTTTATTTCAATTTAATATGAATTTTCAAAGTTCAGCTTGTTAAAAATGAAATTCCAGCAATTAAAACACAGAATTTCCTTTATTACCCCTCTGCACAAATAAATACTTTAAAAATAGAAATAAAATTGTAAAAATCATAAAACTTATTCTAGATATAGTAGACATCCCCTTTATGGATTAATAACAAGAAATTACCTGTTCCTTAATAAAGATAAAGAGTTTTGAATTTAATTCTATTTTTGAAAAGTTAAAAGTTTCATAAAATCAATTTCCATTAGTGTTCAAAAAATAAAATTCAATCAAATGATAAATCCAAACACCTTGCCATGTCACTAAAGCTCAAATTTATGTCTTAAATGTCTCAATTATGAATTGGAGAAATTCATCACCCAATTCGGCATTGAATCGGCACCAAACCGAAGAATCAAAAAGTCAAACCCGATAAATGTTCAATCAAATTCAAAATTAAAGCATTTGTTAGATAAATGAAGATACAATGATGTTTAATCACTCAAGTGAAGAAATCAAGATCCAATTTGAAGTAAACGAAGTCAAAGATCAAAACTGAAGTGCTTTTGGTAGAGCTATGCCGTGAACCACCACCTCCGGCGACCAGTGATGGCCGACAGTGGGTGCATTCAGTTCCTGACACAAAGGCGACGTCAGCCATGACTTTCTCTCACCTTGCCGTCACCGAAAACCCTACCGGAGACGATGGCCGATTGAAACCCTAGTTCGGATTTGAAACCCGACCTAAATCTCAGTCGCACGCCTTTTAAAGCAACTGAGACCGACCGATCTGGGCGCCAAGAAAATGTTTAAACAAAGCACGAATCTTAAAGCAGGGTTCAATCTTAAGCCTAAATTCAAGAACTAACAAGCCTCTGCCCCCTGGGGCCCGTTTGTCATACAAATAAGTCCCTCACGCACTAAATCTCAAAGCTCAAAGCCTATGCTCCAGATGTTAAGCACATATATTGGAAGCCCATTACCAAATCTCAAAGCTCAATTTTAAAATCCAATGCTCAGTACAAATCTTGAAATCCAATACGCATCTCAAAGTCCAAATAATCAATAAAATCTTTAAATTAACCCTTTTGCAATAAGGTCCCTCTGTCTCTTAATGTGTACACCGAAACCCTTATAATTTTACACCCAGACCCCTGGCAGTACAAAACCCTTTCAACAAAGCCCTTAAAAAGTCCAATTTCACATTTAAACCTCGTATAAAGCCTATATTATAATTTCATAACCCTTTAGATTTATGAATAAGTCTTTAACAAAAATACAAATATTTACAAATAGGTCCTTTTCAACCCTTTTTAATCATAACTTTCTCATTCCAAGTCCAATTGACTCAAATCAGTTCCAAATGAACCCAAATTGAATTCTTCATGTTCTAAATCAAAATTAAACATGTTCAAGTATCAGCCAAATCCTAAAATGACCAAAATACCCTTTCTTCAAAACGAAATGATTTCATTTCTTAATAGAATGCAAATAAATAAATATGTCATAAATTAAATATAAACAAATAGTGTATATACACTTCTCAAATATCCAAATCCCTACTTCAAAATATAACAAATATTATTTTAATGTGAGATCACACACACGCATATCCAAACAAAGAAAACCAAAGCAAAACCAAGGTCAATACATGAGTTTCCCCTCTTAGCCCCTTTATTCAATTCACAACAGATAGGCTCAAATCCCAGAATGGACGAGGTGTTCAGTATGGCTTGGAAGGGTCATCTGATGTAATTAACAGCGGGGGCTTGCGTCCGCTGGGAGTTAAAGGTCCCCACAATCATTAAACTCTCTCGATAGATTGATTATGAACAATAGATCTTTCGAGGGTGAACCAGAAGGAATTGTAGAAAGAAATGAATGTTTCAAATTCGATGTTCTCTCCATGTCTTGAAAACCGAGAGCATTGAACCCCGAGGCATTTAACACATGCACACACCTTCCACCATTGTGCAACTTTCTACGTCCTACACATATTAATCACTCAAAAGAGAGCGATGTTTCTTTTAATATTTATAAACTCGGAAATGCTATCGGTTCGGACTGCAAGCGCACAATCCTATCGAGTAATATATTCGAGGTCGATCCACGGGGAATATTGGTTCATAGTTTTGAGCGATCGAATCACAATCTTTTGACAGGCTAGACGAAATCTGAAAATTGAGAGTTGTTGTTGTGATCAATGTAAATTAGGAAGTAATTAAAAGTAATTAAAATAAAGATAGAGATGAGAATTCCTAGGGTTTTGGCACACCATTGCTACTCAATCCGCTTTGATAATATATTCCTGTCGGGTCTGATTTCCTGTTGTTATTTTATACACCACATAGGTCACTGCGAGTTATTTTACACAAGAATGACAGATCTTTCATCGAGATTCTACATAGGACATTGCGAGTTATCTTACGCAAATGACTGATATCTTAAATACACAAGTTACTACACAGATCACTGCGATTTACCTTATGCAAATGATGGAACTTGGTTCGCGTTTTGTTGTTCTGATTTATGATTTCCCCGCTAAGGCTTTCTTCACATAAACCTAATAGATCTCATCGAGGCTAATTCGTGCAACATAGTTTCTCTTACCATTAAAGTACTGTCACTACCCTAACGGATTAAACTAGATCATCGAAGTTAGATGAAGAGATAATAAATCACAAAAGCATTTCGATTAAACAATAAGAAATCATAATCAACAGAAAATATATATATCATAACATCAAGAGTAACAAGGTTTACTACCTAGCCCCTAAGAAAGGAACTTAGCTGCGGAATGGCATGGTTACAATCACTCCTCTCTTCTCACTTTAATCAAATCTAACCCTAATTACAAAGATACTAAACTATTCTATCTAGGGTGCTTATATAGGAGTGAAGGGACGTCTAGAGTTGAGTGGAGGCCAAGAAACACGACCTGGATACAGCTGTCGGCAGTTATTCCCCAAAGGACGCCTTGATTACGGTCCGTATTGAGACTTTGATTACTGTCCATATCAGGTGATACGGTCCGTATTAGGCAATACGGGCCGTAACAGAGACTTAGTCGATGAGCGTCGCTTATTCAATTGACCCGATTATTACTCCATTTGGTGTAAAATAGTCCCAAAACCTGTTTTCTGCAATAAAACATAAAGAAGGGTGACAGTAGCATTTTTCTCTAATTAATTAAACATATGTGTGAGAAAATATGTAAAACCCAACCCAAAACCTTACGTAATTCATCATCATTTTGACTCTCACGCCTCCCAACTTGAATTGTTGCTTGTCCTCAAGCAACGACATCCTAGCTAGTCAAAGGTCCAGTCTAGGTTAAACCATACAATCTCAAGGACTTGCTTAAAATTAAATTAGAACTCGGGCTTGGTACAATTGACATGAAATTAAAAATTTAGAACTTTAAAAATATTCATGACCTCTCCCTTGAAAAATTTATTCACCCTATGATTGACCTCATTGTGCATTCCTTAGAAAAATTATTATCGAATAATTAGTTTCACAAATATCCTTAAAATTGAGAGTATTAATTTCCCCTTTGATTATAAAGGGATCCCTTCCAATCAATAGGAATTCTAATGATATAAATTTTGATTTTCCTTCCCAATTGATTGGAGCAAAGTATGACAACTAAGTGTGTTGGTACTTGTGACTTTTTTGAAAAATTAAATATGCACAAAATTTAAAATTTGGGAGGTTTTATCGAGCCTATTGGTAACCAGTCTTGTGTAGGCACCCGTACTCTTTTTTTATCCTCCATCTTTTATTCTATTTTTTTCTTTTTCTGAATTTTTCTATTTTTTCTCATTTCTGATTTTTTTGTATTTTCTTTTCTATTTTTCTGAAAATTTAAAATATTTTTGTGTCACAAGTACCATGATTACACACAATTCCAAGTATTCATTCATACAAGGAATTATTGCATAGTTTCGCTAGGGGTCTATCTATAATAAATGAGTATTCTAAAACACTATCAAACTTAAAAGACTTTACAAAAATAAATTACTCAACAATAAAAATTCGAAGGTTTGCGGATTTTGGTCAACATACATGGTTAGCAATTAATTGTTCACTTTGAGATCACTAATTGTTTTAAAAATTCTGAATTTTTGGTATCATGATCAATTGTCTAAACCTTAGCCTAACTCAATTCAAAACAATTCCTTATTTGATTAACCTACTTCTAATTAAAGATACATGGTCAATTTACCTCCTACCTCCCGAATAAAATTGAGCATTATCCCCAATGCTCGAGAGATAAAAATAAAGGAAGTAATAAAGTGAAAAGACCGAGAAAAAGATACAACTCACTGCACCTCAATACTGAGGTGGTAGAGGTGGTGGTGGATGATGAATCTCCATGTAGAATGATGGGTCGAAAAGTTCGTAGAGCGGTGGCTGGTACTGGAATCCGGAGTCGAGGGCGAACTGGTAGTACTGTTGTGTAGGGCGCAGAAAGTTGCACAACGGGATGGAAGGTGTGTGCATGTGTTAAATGTCTCAGGGTTCAATGCTCTCTGTTTTCAAGACATGGAGAGAGAACATCGAACTTCGCAAGCCCCCGCTGTTAATTACATCAGATGACCCTTCCAAGCCATACTGAATACCTCGTTCATTTCAGGATTTGTGTCTATTTTATATGAATTGAATAAAGGGGCTAAAATGGGACTCATGTATTGGCTTTGGGTTTGATTTGGTTGATTCTGTATGCTTGGACACGTGTGTGTATGTGGTTTTGTATTAAGGATTATATTTATTGCATTTTGAATGGATTTTAGATGATTGAGAAATATTTACACACTTTTATTTTATATTTTGTTCATGACTTGCTTTATTTGTATTTTATTAATAAACAAATCACTTGAATTTAAGTGAGAAAGGGTATTTTGGTCATTTCAGGACTTGACTGATATTTAAACATGCTCAATGTTGATTTAGGAATATAGGAAATTGAATTTGGGTTCATTTGGGACTGATTTGAGTTGATTTGGACTTAAGATGAAAAAGTTATGCTTGAAAAGGGCTTATTTGTAAATATTTTATGTTTTCTCAGGGACTTATTTACAAAGCTGAGAGGGTGTGGATTTACAATTTGAGTTTTAAACAGGGTTTAGATTAGAAATTGGGCTTTTAGGGGATTATTTAAGAGAGTTTTAGGCTGTGAGGGACCTGATTGTAAATTTGTAAGGGCTCTGGTGTAAACATTAAAAAGTCAGAAGGTCTTTATTGTAAAAAGGGTTTGATTTAATGATTTTATTTATTATATGTGCTTTGAGATTTGGATATTGGGCTTCAAGATGCGTGTCTTGGGTTTTATGATTAGTGCTGAGCATGGATCTAAATATTGGGCTTTGAGATTTTGGACTTTGGATTTCGGGATTGGTGATCAAGCTTTGAGATTCGCTCAGAGGGGTTTTAAATAGGCCCGATATGTGGACCCCGAGTGTCAGCAGGCCGTTGATTGCCAGGTTTGAACCTGGACCCTTAGATCACTTTCTGCTTTAAGATTCGTGTTCATATTTAACGTTTTATTTTGGCGCTGACATCCGACGAATCATAGTGCCTTAAACTTTGTGTCGATTGCGACTTGAGCTGGTTTCACCCCCGAGCTTAGGGTTCTGGTCTCCGGCCATCCTCCGACCACGGCAGTGGCAGAGAATGGCATGGTTATGATCGCACAGATGCTGTGAATTCATTGAGTCGGTTGTCGGCAACCGCCGGTCGCCGGAAGCAGCGAGATGCAGCTGGGATTTGATTTTCGGTACCAGTTGAGGCTCTATCCCGATTTCATCATCCTTCTCGTTATTTTCTTCAATCGACTGGTCATTTAGTGTTGTCTAAGCATAAAAAGGCTTTGCATAACTTTTAATTTCATGTTTTACAAAGATTTGGATATATTTCTGGTCTTGACTCCTCGACTTGGTACCGGATTGACACCAATTAGGATGATAAGTCTCTTAAATCATGTTCCAGGTACATGGGGGTTCATTTTAAGCTCTTTTGAAGTATTCTGGAGAAATGTACATATGCCTTCGGTATGATTTATCAATTTGGAACAGTAATGGGCATGAGCTTCGTAAGGTTTTCGTTTGAGATTAATTCTAATCTTGTTATTTTATTAGTAACATATGTTTTTCTTATTATTAAATTCACATAAGGATGTTTGAGATATATCCAGAATGAGTTTTATGATTTTTAGAATTTTTTATTTTTATTTTTAAGACATTTGTGTTGGGGAATCATAAAGGCCAAACAATTACGCCTTATCTAGAGATCAAACAATTACATCTCATCTAGGGGTCAAACACTTACACCCCGGGGAAGGAGAAACAGTTCCCCACCTTAACCTAAGGACCGCCCTATGCCAAAGATACCCGAAAACATAATCTAAGTGCGGAATTATACCTGATTCCATGCCGTTTGCCATGGAATATCCAAAGTCTTTAGCAAGCCGTCTCCGTGAGCGCGAGACAAGTCTTTAATGGCAAGAAGTCATTCTCGCCTTTGTGGTTGGGTTGTGGATTAGATCTTCCAAGGCAACAAGATACGCCCTTGAGAAATCCTATCCAATTTTCTTATGGATCTCTCCTCTCAATTCTTTAATGGAGGAAGAAGGGAGAAGGCACTCAAAATTCTCTCTTAGAAAAATAACTACTTTTCAGAATTATGAGTTGAGTTAGTTATCTTGTGCCTTGGGGACCAATCCTTATATATAGAAATATATATGGTTATCTGCCAAATTGAAAAAGGTATTTTGTGCATCTGCATCAATATTCGTGCTGTCACATCAAAAACCGTGCGGACGCGTCAATATCCGTGTGGCCCACAGAAACCTCTTAAATGACAGTTTTCTTAATTGCAAATTTCATAATCAGTCCATCAATGATTTGATATTTGCCTAAATTCAATATTCTACACATTTATGGACCATATCCTATTAAATACATAGATTGTCTAATGTCTTAATTTCATATTAGATCACTTTAATTGTGACAATCATATTGACAGTATATAATTCATAATTATATTACATATATGCTCAACGTTGGATATATGATCCAACAATCTCCCACTTGAGCAATATGTCATACTCTTTTAATTATGTATTGTTAACTTTATGCGCGCACATACTTTTCTGTCATCTTTATGTATTTCCAAACCAATTCCGTCCATCAATTACATCAGCAAAGGACTAAAACGACTTTCGTCACATTTATATTAGTCATGACTAGACCATCAATAATCTCAGTACTAACATAACCAAATGACATGAATCATGATGTGGATGTGTAGCATAGAAATTACACGCAATTGTGATCTTACTGTGCCAATTTCTAACTTGGTCTCCTTCTTAAAAACTTGAAACTAAATTTCATAAACTTGTTGTAAAATACAAAATTCAAATAACCAATTCGCAAATCACATACTCAATTGTAAGGTCAAAACCAAAAATTAGAGATATAATGCATATAACAATCCTTTTGCAATACCATGCATATAACATAAATTACTTGTTTTCTGTCACAAGTTTCATATCCAAAATTACAATAAGTAAATAGAACATTGAAATAAACAACCAACAGACTCCCACTAAAACTGAATTTCCCTAACATAAATTACACCCATATGAGCAACATGCTCTTCAAACTTATTGGATGGTAATCCTTTAGTAAGTGGATCCGCTAACATGGAGTCTGTCCCTATATGTTTTATGGATAACTGACCCTTTTGCACTCTCTCATTTACAACCAAGAACTTGATGTCAATGTACTTGGACTTTGACGAACTTCGGTTGTTATTTGCGTAAAGTACGGCTGAATTATTGTCACAATACAATTTTAGTGGTCTCTCAATAGACTCCACTATACGCAGCCTAGTGACAAAATTGCGTAGCCATACACCATGATTCGATGCCTCATGACATGCTACAAATTCTGCGGCCATTGTGGAAGATGCTATAAGTGACTGTTTAGCACTCTTCCATGAAACAGCCCCTCCAGCTAACATGAAAATGTAGCCGGATGTAGATTTCATGCTATCTTGACATCCTCCAAAATCAGAGTCGGTATACCCAATGACCTCTAGCTTGTCCGATCTCCGATACGTGAGCATGTGATCTTTTGTTCGCTTCAGGTACCTCAAGACCCGTTTGGCTGCTTTCCAATGATCTAGACCTGGATTTGATAAGTATCGGCCCAACATGCCAGTGATGAACGCAATATCCGGACGCGTACACACTTGCGCATACATGATGCTCCCAACAACTGAGGCATATGGATACTTTTGCATTACTTCCTTTTCTAAAGGATTCTTTGGGCATTGGCTGAGACTGAATTTGTCTCCTTTTGCCACAGGGGTATTTCCTGGTTTACTATCTTGCATGCCATACCTTTTCAGGACCTTTTCGATATAATTCCTTTGGGATAAACCTAATATACCTTGGGTTCTATTCCTCAGTATTTCAATCCCTAGGACAAATGATGCATCACCAAGATCTTTCATCTCAAAATTCTTCATCAGAAATTTCTTAGTCTCATGCAACATATTTATATCATTGCTGGCAAGCAATATGTCATCTACATATAAAACCAGAAACACAAACTTACTCCCACAGAACTTAAGGTATATACACTCATCCACAAGATTTGACTCAAAACCAAATGAGATAATCACATTGTGGAATTTGTAGTACCACTGACGAGACGCTTGCTTTAGCCCATAGATGGATTTCTTAAGTTTGCACACCATAGACTTTGCGTCTCCTGACACATAGTTTTCTGGTTGCACCATATAGATTGTTTCCTCAATGTCACCATTGAGAAACGCAGTCTTAACATCCATCTGATGAAGCTCTAAATCGAAATGCGCAACTAATGCCAATATAATCCTTAAAGAGTCTTTCAATGAAACTGGAGAGAAAGTCTCTTTATAATCGATGCCTTCCTTTTGTGTAAAACCCTTAGCGACAAGACGAGCCTTATATTTCTCCACATTACCTTTCGAATCCCTCTTGGTCTTAAATATCCATTTTGAACCAATGGGTCTCGCTCCTTTAGGTAATGGGACAATTTCCCAAACGTCATTGTCAGCCATAGATTTTATTTCCTCATTCATGGCATCGATCCACTTGCTAGAATTAGAGTCTTGCATGGCTTGTTGAAAATTTATGGGGTCATTTTCTAACATGCCAACATCAAACTCATGCTCTTGAAGGTAAACTACATAATCCGAAGATATTGCAGACCTTTTCTCTCTAGTGGATCTTCTTATTGGCACTTCTGAATTTTCTTGAGGGTTTCCAGCATTGTTGTCAACAACAATCTGGCCAACAACAGCATTCTCCAGAATTTCTGGAATTTCACTTTGTACTGTTTGATCTTGTTGAGTTTGGTCTTCAATAATGGTTTGATTTTCGACAATTGTATTTTGAGTTAAAATGGGTTCAATATCCACAAAACTCTCAACACCTGTGGGAATATTTGCATACTCCTCTTCGAATTCATCCATTATTGTATCTCCCCCCGCAAACTCAACATCCTCAAAAAATTTTGCATTTCCCGTCTCAAAAACTGAATGTTCTGTAGGATTATAAAACTTATAACCCCTTGATCGCTCGGGATACCCAATAAAATAACAACTAACAGTTCTTTCATCCAGTTTCTTTTCATGCGGCCTATAAGGCTTTGCCTCAGCTGGACAACCCCACACACGCAAATGTTTTAAATTGGGCTTTCGCCCATTCCAAATTTCATATGGGGTTTTGTTAGTTGCTTTAGTGGGCACTCTATTTAGGATATGTGCTGCTGTCTTTAAGGCTTCACCCCATAGATTATTTGGTAAAGAAGTGCGACTCATCATACTTCTTACCATGTCCTTAAGCGTTCGATTGCGCCTCTCAGAAACACCATTCATTGCCGGCGAACCGGGCAATGTGTACTGAGGCACAATGCCGCATTCATCTATGAAATGTGCAAAAGGCCCTTTACATTGTTCACCTGATCCATCATATCTGCCGTAATATTCACCACCACGGTCAGATCGAATGGCCTTAATGCGTTTGTTAAGTTGTAACTCAACTTCCGCTTTGAAATTTTTGAACATGTCAAGGGCTTGAGCCTTTTCCTTAATCAAATATATGTAGCCATATCTTGAATAGTCATCTATGAAACTAATAAAATACCGTTGACCATTTCTTGTGGCCGTTGAAAACGGACCACAGATATCGGTATGAATTAATTCCAAGACTTCCGAACACCTTTTGGCTTCATATTTTCTTAAATTGGTTTGTTTCCCTTTTATGCAATTTATACAATCATTAAGATCTGAAAAATTTAAGGGTTCAAGAATTTCATTAGACACAAGTCGTTCAATTCTGCGTTGAGAAATGTGACCTAATCGCTTGTGCCATAATGAAGCTGACTTTATATTTGTTAATTTTCTTTTCTTACTATTTGTATCCACATGCAAAGCTTCAATATAAGAACTATTGACATCCAAAGAATATAGATTATCATAAACAGAAAGAAAACCAGAACCAACTTGTTTTGAATCATGAAACAAACTGAAATTTCCATTTCCAAAAGCACAAGTAAATCCATACTTATCTAATGCAGAAATTGAAATTAAGTTACGTCTAAAAGACGGTACAACAAAAGTCTCATGCAAATTCAAATAAAATCCTGATTTTAACAATAATCTATAAGTCCCAATAGCTTCCACCTCAACTTTATTGCCATCGCCCACAAAGATGAATCTTTCATCATCACTTGGCTTCCGGCAATTTAGGCAGCCCTGCAAAGATATACTTATGTGAGTAGTTGCACCTGAATCTATCCACCAAGTATATCTAGATACAGAAGATAAATTAACTTCCGTACAAACCATAACAAGAGATGTACCTTTCTTAACACGCCAAGCATGATAATTCTGGCAATACATCTTCTTGTGTCCAACTGCACCACAGAAGTAACAGGCACTTTCCGATGCAGGCAACTGATTTGCCCTTATCCTGTTTCTTGTTGGTGTTCACTGCAGCATCCTTATTATCCTTATTCTGATTTGATTTCTTACGCTTAGCCGATGGCTTAAATTTGGAAGTTGTAGCAAAATGGGCACTTTCTGTCTTCTGTTGTTTCAATCTTTCCTCTTCTTCAACACAATGGGAGATGAGTTCATTGAGTGGCCATTTGTCCTTTTGACAATTATAGCTCACCCTAAACTGTCCAAAGTGTGCAGGAAGAGATATCAATGCCAAGTGCACTAAGAGATCATCAGAAATCTCCAACTTAAGTGCCCTTAGTTTTGAAACAACATTAGACATCTCCATGATGTACTCCCTAATACTTCCCTTATCTTTATATTTCATTGAGACAAGTTTGGTCAAGAGTGTACCAATTTCAGACTTTTCATTCTTGACAAACCTTGTCTCAACTTCGGCTAAAAATTCCTTAGCATTAGTAATCTTATCAGAAATCGAGCCTCTAAATGCCTCTGGAATGGACCTTTTCATAATCATTAGACTCACTCTATTAGATCTGTCCCACTTTTCCTCAACTCTCTTTTCTTCAGGAGTTGAGGTAGCAGTAATTTTGGGACAGTCAGTTCTGAATGCCAAGTCTAAATCCATGACACCGAGAGTTATCATAACACTCTCCTGCCAATACTTGAAATTGGTACCATTTAACATCGGAATGTCTTTTAGGCCAGTAGTAATGCTAGCTGAAAAAATTCGAACAAAAGACACACAAAACAAACACGATTTAGCAAAAAATCTGAATTTATAAATTATATTCAAATAAAGGCTAAACAATTCCATTATTACCAAAGTATCGGTTTCCATTAATTGATTACCGGAGGGCAACAAATTAATTTCTTATGATACTTTGTCGCAATAATAAAGTATTGATGATTCATTAACATATCGACAACATGCCTTCCGGAGGGCCGACATTATGACATATGTATAAAGCATAATAATCATCTTCACACTTTAATATCACTCAATTGTACATAAAACTTTAACAAACACTATCTTCCGGAGGGCCGATAAATGATTGCTTCAATTAAATGTACACTTAATTTCCTTTTATATAATGAATCTAAATTAACTTTGTCAAAAGAGGCACCGGAGGGTACAATAATGACTCAATTAATTTAATTCAAGATATATATAACTTTAATGCCTTTATAAGAATTATAATTTATACCTTAGCCATAAAACAAAAGTGCAATTAAATAAATATATATATAATTGCATCATAATAACTGCATTTTTAATCTCAGAAATTATTCTCTAACTTTTCAGAGAGTTGTGCGGTCCCCACAAAATTTTGTGCGGTCTGCCAAATTAAAAAAGGTATTTTGTGCATCTGCATCAAAAACCGTGCGATCGCATCAAAATCCGTGCGGCCGTATCTTTGTCTGAGTAACTGTAAAACTGCATTTATTATGCTGAAATTGATCCATGATCTAGAGAGATTTCTTAATTTTGGAAGCACCTTAAATAACCTTTTAAATTTAGAAATTCAATTCCAAATCTATATAACCTTTCAAATTTAGAAGTTTAATTCCAAATTTGTATATTTTGTTTTAGAAAATTTATCAAAAAATAAATTTCACCAAAACCCAAAATTCCATAACTGCCTATTAAAATTTGTGCGGAATTTTGTGTGGCCTCTATGCGTCCGCAAAGAGGGTTGCACAAACTCCGCCAGGATCGAATTTTAATTAGAATTTTGCGATTTCAATTGGAAATCTTCTAGCAAATTCTAACAAACTTAATAACTGAAAAATAGACAATTATGGCTGTAAACTTCTACAAGTTTTGTGCTCTCCAAATCAAAATTTTCAGATCTAAAACAATCAAGAAAAATCCAACAAAAATCAACGAAAAAAAAATCATCAATTCCTAATTCTCTCTAGATCCTTAAAGACCTAATCCTTCGGCATAGGAAGGCTCTGATACCACTTGTTGGGGAATCATAAAGGCCAAACAATTACGCCTTATCTAGAGATCAAACAATTACATCTCATCTAGGGGTCAAACACTTACACCCCGGGGAAGGAGAAACAGTTCCCCACCTTAACCTAAGGACCGCCCTATGCCAAAGATACCCGAAAACATAATCTAAGTGCGGAATTATACCTGATTCCATGCCGTTTGCCATGGAATATCCAAAGTCTTTAGCAAGCCGTCTCCGTGAGCGCGAGACAAGTCTTCAATGGCAATAAGTCCTTCTCGCCTTTGTGGTTGGGTTGTGGATTAGATCTTCCAAGGCAACAAGATACGCCCTTGAGAAATTCTATCCAATTTCCTTATGGATCTCTCCTCTCAATTCTTTAATGGAGGAAGAAGAGTGAAGACACTCAAAATTCTCTCTTAGAAAAATAACTACTTTTCAGAATTATGAGTTGAGTTAGTTATCTTGTGCCTTGGGGACCAATCCTTATATATAGAAATATATATGGTTATCTGCCAAATTGAAAAAGGTATTTTGTGCATCTGCATCAATATTCGTGCTGTCGCATCAAAATCCGTGCGGCCGCGTCAATATCCGTGTGGCCCACACAAACCTCTTAAATGACAGTTTTCTTAATTGCAAATTTCAGAATCAGTCCATCAATGATTTGATATTTGCCTAAATTAATTGTTCTACACATTTATGGACCACATCCTATTAAATACATAGATTGTCTAATGTCTTAATTCCATATTAGATCACTTTAATTGTGACAATCATATTGACAGTATACAATTCATAATTATATTACATATATGCTCAACGTTGGATATATGATCCAACAATTTGTTTATGTAGAGGGGCATTAGAGGAAATTTGCTAATTTAATTGCTGAATTTTCTTGTTTTGATTGATGAACTTCAGAAATTCATAATAAACTCAAATAAAATCAGAAAAATATGAAATTTATGTCCATTTTATGTGTTTTAAAGTCCTCTACATGATTATGATGTTTATTATCTGATTTGGTATTTGAATCAATCTGCGCTGTTCAATTTACCAGCAGAAATCTTTTATTATTTGAGATGCTGATTTTTCATTTCTAAAGCTGAACTTCAAAAATTCATAATAAATTGAAATAAAATCCAAATAATACGAAATTTGTGTCCATTTTGTATGTTTTGAAGTCCTCTACATGACTGTGATGTTTGTTTTTCATTTTGATCCTTGTACCAGTCTGCACTGACTGTTTTACCAGAGCAGGTCATTTTGGCTATCTTAAGTGTACATGCTGTACCAGTGGTGCTTAGTACACTCCATACTGCTGGCTTAGCTTTGCTACTGTAACAAGGATTGGTCAGAGGGTATTATGACATGGTAAGAGTATTGGTTCACATATAAACAAGTTTTTAGTAGCCTTGTAGCTACTGTTTTTGTACCAGCAAAAGGAAAGAAGAGGACTGAAGCTCCAAGAAAAATCATCATTTCATTTTTAAACATTAAGAAACTGTCATTAAAATCTGGTTTTATGCAAGGAGATCCCTAACTTCTTTGAAAATCAGGTTTGCTATATATTTTCATGTTTTGAAATTAAGGACAAATCATCAAGATGTCATTGGATTAAGAGTATAAATGGCACAATGCAATTATAGTTGCTGCCTATATACCTCAACCCTCTATCTCTCACTTTTTGCAAATAGGTCCTTCAAGGTATTGTTATTTAGCAAACTTTCTTTAGCTTCATAACATGGTACCTTGAATTCCCTTTCTTCCTTTTTGCAAAGAGGTCCTTTTAGTTGAAGAAATATGAAGGATGCCAGCCGGCCTCAACTTCATAATCTTTGTGCATTAATTTTTTATTTGTCACTTTATCTCTTTAAATAAGATCTTTTAATTAAAATGAATAAGGGATTGGATATGCAAGGATGCCAGCCGGCTCTACTACACATATCTTCACCAATATGTCACTTTATTAAAAGTTCTAAAAGGGTACAAAAGAAAGGAGTCAAAGAAAGAATAGACAAGATTAAAATGCCTCCTTTATATATATTTTTTTGTTTAAAAGGAAGAACCAAGAAAACAGAATAAGGAAAGACAAGACTTTCATTTTTATGTTTTATGAAAGGCAATAAGCATGAAAGATGAAATGCAATTGATTTTTATATTTTTATACTAACATTGAATAAAGATGCATGTTTTAAAAGGCAGAGATTAAGAAGATAGAGATTATTGATAATCAAGAATTCATTGATTTCATCTTATTGCTTACAGTACACGACTGGCCTTTATATAGGCAATGCTAATAGTTTTATTCAATTTTTGACTAGGGTTGGAGGCTTTACCGAAAATCCTAGAATGATTAAATTGAGCTTTTTAGCTAGCTTGTAATTTTATTTTAACCTTAGGAGTAGTTTAATCAAATAAGAATTGTTTTAAAATTTTAATTAAACTAAGGTTTAGACAATTGGCCATGATACCAAAAATTCAGAATTTTAATTATTATGATTTCAAAATGAACAATTAATTACTAACCATGAGAGTTGACCAAAAATTGCAAAACCTAGAATTTTTATTTTGAGTAATTTATTTTTGCAAAGTCTTTTAAATTTGATAGTGTTTTAGAATACCCATTTATTATAGATAGACCCCTAGCGAAACTATGCAATAATTTCTTGTATGAATGAATACTTGAAATTGTGTGTAATCATGGTGCTTGTGACACAAAAATATGTTATTTTATTTTTCAGAAAAATACAAAAATACAAAAAAAAATCGAAAAAGAGAAAAACCCAAAAAAATAGAAAAACATAGAAAAATATAGAAAAGAAAAAAATAGAATAAAAGATGGAGGATAAAAAGAGTACGGGTGCCTACGCAAGACTGGTTACCAATAGGCTCGAGAAAACCTCCCAAATTTTAAATTTTTGTACATATTTAATTTTCGAAAAATAGTCACAAGTACCAACACACTTAGTTGTCATACTTTGCTCCAATCAATTAGGAAGGAAAATCAAAATTTATATCATTAGAATTCCTATTGATTGGAAGGGATCCATTTATAATCGAAGGGGAAATTAATACTCTCAATTTTAAGGATATTTGTGAATTAGATTGTTCGATAATAATTTTTCTAGGGTTAGCATAATGAGGTCAATCATGGGGTGAATAAATTGTTCAAGGGAGAGATCATCAATATTTTAGAGTTCTAAATTTTTATTGTCATGCCAATTGTACCAAACCTAAGTTCTAATTAAATTTTAAACAAGTCCTTGAGATTATATGGTTTAACCTAGACCGGATCTTTGACCAGCTGGGATGTCGTTGCTTGAGGACAAGCAACAATTCAAGTTGGGAGGCGTGATCAGAGTCAAAATGATGATGATTTACGTAGGGTTTTGGCTTAGGTTTTACATATTTTCTCGCACTTATGTTTAATTATTTAGAGAAAAAGGCTACTGTCACCCTTCTTTATGTTTTATTGCAGAAAACAGGTTTTGGGACAATTTCACATCAAATGGAGCTAGAATCAGGTCAATCAGATCAGCGACGCTTTCAACTAAGTCTTGGTTACGGCCCGTATTGCCTAATACGGACCAGGCATAGCACAGACTCAGAAGATAGCGCAGGAAGTTACAACCATAACTGCCAAGGTCTCATTACGGACCGTATCACCTTGATACGGTCCGTGACCGAAGGCGCCTCTTGGGAAATAACTGCCGACAGCTGTTTCCAGATTGATTTCTTAGCCCCTACTCAACCTCTACACGTCCCTACACTCCTATATAAGGCCCCTGGACAGAAGGAATAGGCATCTTTGTAATTAGGGTTAGATTTGATTAAAGAGAGAAGAGAGGAGTGCTTGTAACCATGCCGTTCCGCGGCTAAGTTCCTTTTCTTAGGGCTAGGCAGTAAACCTTGTTACTCTTGATGTTTTGATTAATATATTTCTGTTGATTATGGTTTCTTGTTGTTGTATCTAAATGCTTTTGTGATTTATTATCTCTTCATCTAATTTCAATGATCTAGTTCGAGTTCGTTAGGGTAGTGACAGTACCTTAATGGCAAGAGAAACTATTTGGATGAGTTAGCCTCGTTGAGATCTATTAGGTTTATGTGAAGAAAACCTTAGTGGGGAAACCATAAACCAGACCAACAAAACGCGTACCAAATTCTATCATTTGCGTAAGGAAAATCGCAGTGATCTATGTAGTAATTTGGGATATTTAGAGACCAGACATTTGCGTAAGGAAAATCGCAGTGTCCTATGTAGAGTCTCGATGAAAGATCTGTCATTCTTGCGTAACATAAATCTCAGTGACCTATGTGGTTATCTTTCATAAAACAACAACAGGAAATCAGACGCAACAGAAATATATTGTCAAGGCTGATTGAGTGGCAATGGTGTGCCGAAACCCTAGGAATTCTCATCTCTATCTTTATTTTAATTACTTCTAATTGTTTCCTAATTTACATTGATCAACCAACACCTCTAAGATTTCAGATTTCGTCTAGCCTTTCGAAAGGTTGTGATTCGATTGCTCAAAGCACTGAACCAATATTCCCTGTGGATCGACCTCGTATATACTACTCGATAAGGATTGTGCGCTTGCAGTCCGAACCGATAGCATTTCCGAGTTTATAAATATTAAAAGAAACATTGCTCTCTTTGAGTGATCAGATGACATCAAAGGCCTTAGCCCGACTATCCCCATATACCGCATCCTACTTGAAGATGAGACAATGGAGGAAATGCAAGAATTAGAAAAGAGTTGGTACACACAACCGCATGAAAACAAGCTTTCCAATCCTTTAGTTGACTTTAATTTCTATCAAACCGGAAGAAACCAAAGTTCCAATCACATAATCAAGGCCTCTTCCAACAGTTCTCAACATTATCACACTAAAAAGTTCTTGGGAGAACTACGATGCGGTCTATGGTCGGAAGGTGAAGATAAAACAGTTCATGGTTCATTCGAAATCTCAATGATACAAGGGGTCAAGCTAATGACTTTAAACAAGCGCTTCTTGGGAGGCAACCCAAGGCCATTTTTATATTTTTCATAATATTTATTTCTAGTTCATTTAGGACCTTAACAGAGGAATAACTCATATCCACCTTTTTCCTATGATCAGGTGAACATATCAGATGAAGGACTCGATCAAAGACACCACGGAAAACAGGAAAATACCCTCTGGTACGATCCGTATCAACCAATACGGACCATATCAGTGGATGCGGGGGTGAAAGAAGGACAGTAAGAGACAGTAACCAATAGGACCATATCAGTGGATGCGGTGGTGAATACGGCCCGTATTTTCCAATACGGTCCGTATTCAGAGAAGTTAAAACTGAAGGTAGTTATCAGTATTATGCATAACGGATTGGATACAAATCATATCACCCAATACGGTCCGTAATGAAGGCTAATCCGGGAGATGCGAACGTGTTAACAGAAGAGACATTTGAAATCCCACGCGAATCGCATCACATAACCGTTAAACCCTTTGGTTTTAGTTCCTAAACCTCCCTCTCTCTCTCTCTATTATCTCTCCCTCTATCTCTTCTCTTCCTCCCTCTTCCTTCCTTGCCGAGACCGAGCCCACCTTGTTGCCGATGATCACTATCACCACCGCACTCATCACCACCTCTCCATGGAGCCACTGCCGCTGCCTTCCTCTCTGCACCATCTGATGCCCCTATAAGTGAATATGATCAGTTCATCCAAGCTGTGCAATGGATGAACCTGAATTTTAATATCTCGCCACACGTCCGCGAGAGAGCAGCCAGCGGATTAAACAAAACCTCTCCTCACTTCACCAAGAGGTTGATCAAGTCTGCCACAGCATGGAGGCGATTCGGAGGAGCATTGATGAGGGTAGGCGCGAGATACAGCAAGCGCGCTACCTCAATCAACAGTACTACCAGTTCGCCCTCGACTCTGGATTCCAGTAGTAGCCACCGCTCTAGGACTTTTCAACCCATCATTCTACAAGGAGATTCATCGTCCACCACCACCTCCACTACCTCAAGATTGAGGTGCAGTGAGTTGTATCTTTCCCCTGTCTTTTTACTTTATCACTTCATTTATTTTATCTCTCGAGCATTGGGGACAATGCTCAATTTTATTCGGGGGGTAGGAAGGTAAATTGACCATGTATCTTTAAAAAATTTCACATTTTTATCTTTCCTAGGTGCTAGTAGTTTTACTCAATTTTTGACTAGAGTTAGAGGCTTTACCGAAAACCCTAGGATGATTAAATTGATCTTTTTAGCTAGCTTGCATTTTTATTTTTTTTCTTAGGAGTATCAAATAAGAAATTGTTTTGAATCGAGTTAGACTAAGGTTTAGACAATTGACTATGTAGGGCGCAGAAAGTTGCACAGCTGGTTTGGAAGGTGTGTGCATATGTATTTAAATGTCTCATGGTTCAATGCTCTCGATTGGTTAAAGAACATCGAACTTGAAACATTCATTTCTTTCTTTCTGCTATTCCTTCCGGTTCACCCTCGACTGACCTACTGTTCATAATCAGTCTGTCGAGAGAGTTTAATAATTGTGGGGACGTTTAACTCCCAGCGGGCGCAAGCCCCCGCTGTTAATTACATCAGATGACCCTCCCAAGCCATGCTGAATACCTCGTCCATTCCGGGATTTGGTGCCTATTTGTTGTGAATTGAATAAAGGGCAAAAAGGGGACTGGCGTAAAGATTCTGGTATTGATTTGGTTTTCTATGTATTTGGGTATATGTGTGTGTGTGTGTGTGTGGTTTCATATTAAAATAATATTTATTGTGTTTTAAAATAAGAGTTTGGATGTTTGAAAGATATACATACATCATTGATTTATATTTGATTCATGGCATAGTTATTCACATTTTATTAACAAATAAAATCATCTAAATTGGAGAAAGGGGTATTTTGGTCATTTCAGGGTTTGGCTGATGTTTGGACATATTCAATTTTGATTTAGAAAGATGGGGAATTCAATTTGGGTTCATTTGGAGGTGGTTTGAGTCAATTCAGACTTAAAATGAAGAAGTTGTGACCAAAAAGGACTTAGAAGGACTTATTTGTAAATTATTTTTTTTTTTTTTGCCAGGGGCTTATTTACAAACTAAAGGGGTATGGATATACAATATGAGGTTTAAACAAGGTTTCAAGTGAAAATTGTACTTCCAGGGGTCATTTATAAAAAGTTTTGGAAAAAAGAGGGTTTTTTGTGTAATTTCATAGGGGCTTCGCTGTAATTAAACTTCATCAGAGGGACTTGTTTGTGAAAAGATTTTTAACTTAATGTTTTATTTATTATTTGGACCGCTTGAGTTATGTCATTTCCTTTTATATTCGATATCGACGCCTATGGATTGAATAATCGGGCAAACACTCATGTATAAGTCTACATATGAAAATTGACTAATGAAGTCTTGAGTTTGCTTGTTTGCAGGAATGGCTTACACCGCGACCAACGCACGCTCGTTTGCTCAAGTTACTAGCCTCCCTGCTGGTGAGGAGGTGGTCTATTTTGGGACTTTTGCAGTCCCCGTCAATGAAATCAGGGCGTTCGAGGCCCCTGTTCCTGCTCCGATGAATGAGCAACTGTCCCTCGGGTCTGTCACCGAGGAGGAAATCGAAGATGATGAGGAAGCATGCTACTTTCTCACCCCCAAAGGAATGGACGGCAAGACGTTCATTCCACTCTCCAAAACTAGACGTGCAAGGAGGCGCGCGTCTAAGAAGACAACCAAAGTCAACCAAACTTTCGTGACCCCTCTGTCGGTCACCAAGAAAAGAGATCTCCAAGCTTACCAGGATGAGCTGGTGGCTCAACCAGCCCTTCCTATCAGCAACTCATTCTCCCCACTCAGGATAGTGAGGAGAAATTCTTCTACTGCACACATACGTGCAGCGGGAGAAGTCCCTCAAACCGTCTCGTTCATCCATGAACCGAAAAGGGTGAACACCAACCGCAAAATGGTTGATGACACTGCAATGGCCATTCATAGGGCCCACAAGCAGCTTCGCATGTTGAAGCAGCGTAGGAACCGATACTATGTACATCCTGCGCAAGAAACCTCGGCATCTCTTTCCGTCAAATCTAGGTTGACATTTCCAGCCCAAAAGCTGGGGGCATCCAATGACGCCCAACCCTCAATCAAATCGAGGCTGACATTCCCAGCCTCAAGACCGAAACCAACTTTTTCAGCCTCAAGGCTGGGGGCACCTGATGTTGCCCCGCTAAAATCAAAACTCCGTCGAGAGATGCGTGCAAGCACCTCTCAAAGCTCAAGCAAAGAGGGATCCAATCAAACCCCTCGAATTCTGAGAAGACCAACCAGTGTACATGATAGGCTGGGGGCACGAATAAATCCTCACCCCTCCAATACTGGAAGTTTAACAATAGTGGCGCCAAATGCCACTCATAAGAAGCGAAGGGTCACTAAAACACACCCTAAGCAAGAAGAAGAAGCGACGGTCTTCATGATAACCACCAACGAAGACCTCGAAGAGGAAGACAACCATCCTGTCGAACCCTCCAAATCCACCGTGTGCATGGTGGGAAAAGGGAAAGACCCCATTGTCGAAAATCCGAGCGACGATGAGGAGGAGTCTGACGCAGCATGCCTTCCTCCCATAAATGTCAAACCCAGAACTATAAGTGGTTCAAATGTAGGCCATATGGATGGACCCGCATTGGGTAACTTCCATACTGTCCTGGCAACTTCTCCAGGTGCTGGTGAGAGTCAAACCGGTACGCAAACACAAGAACAAATGTTATCCGCCTTCAACCAAATGCAAGCCGAGATACAAAACCTTAGAGCTGAAGTACATCAAGCCTACGAAAGGGAGCAAAGGTTGATAGCTGAAATCCGAGGAAAAGGTCTCGCTGGCTCCGAACTCGAAAGAGGAGAAACATCAAATCGGTCCAGCCCCGTAAACGGGCCTGAAAGAATAGAAAGACCAAACCCTCAAGAAAGACGTAGGGTACATTGGGAAGATGAAAGGCGAGAAACCTCCCCAATCTTTACTGCGGTTGATGTTCAAGAAATGATCAGCCGTCAATTACAAGAAATGGGGATCGCCCCAAAATAGACAGCACTGCGGATAGGGAAACCGTACCCTCCCGAATTTGATATACCAAAGTACCCCCCAACATACACTGTTCCCTTATTCTCCAAGTTTTCCGGAAGTGGAACAGATGAGACGGGACCAGAACAGCATGTCAGCCACTTCATGATCCAATGTGGAGATTCTTCGAGAGAGGAAGCATTCATTTGTCGCCAATTTGCTAGAAGTCTTTCGAGACCAGCATTTCAATGGTATTGTTCTCTAAAACCAGGAAGTATAAGATCCTGGGACCAAATGGCGCGTGCCTTCATAGATAGATTCGCCACCGCGAGCAGCCCAATAAGACTTACCGATTTAGCATGGGCCAAGCAAGAGCCAAACGAAACTCTTCTGGCATACATCAACCGCTGGAGAAATATGAGCAACAAGTCGAGCCATTCTATACCTGAAAGGGAGGCAGTTGATTTGCTCATAAGAAGTACATCCGGCAAAATGAGAGAAATGTTAATCGTTGCCAACCCTAACAATTATCAAGATATGGTAGACACCGTATCCAGGTTGGGGCAAACAGATATAGAGGAGAAGTCATCAACCTCCTTCAAACCTAGAAGAGAATTTCCAAAGAAGAAGGAATCAAAGACGGTATACGCCGTCAAAACCAATAAAGCCAACAAAACCAAAGACAGAGATTCCGACTCTTCTGACGATGAGGCAAGACAAGTTGATAGCCAACCCACTCAGCCAGTTTCTCGTGATAACCAAAATAGTCGTTATTCCAAATCGTTAGAAGAACGAAAGAATAAAAAGTATTCTTTCAAGAAGGAGAAAACGGCTAAGATATTCAAGCAAGCCTTGGAAGATGGTATGGAATTACCTCCAAGCAAACGCCCCGATCAGGAAGATAAAGTTGATCACCCTAACTATTGCCCATATCATAGGATGATAAGTCATAAAATAGAAGACTGTTGGGTCTTTAAAGACTTGATAGAAAGAAGAATTCGAGAGGGTCGCTTGCAATTAGCGCCAAGTGCCGTACAACAACCCGCACCTCACGAGCAAGTTAATGCTATCTCTCATGATGAGATGATCGAAGAAAAAAGGGTTGAAAGTCCCACAAATGAAACATGGGAATGCCACCTCTCTAGGAAAAAAAACCAAAAAGTTACCAAGGCAGCTTCTGAAAGAGCCTCAAGTCAAATGGGACAGCGGTTTAAACCCCACAGTGCCAAGGCCCCCAAAACGGGTCATCCATCGTAAGCCAAACAAGAATGGCAGCCAAAAGGGCAAGAAGTCGCCCAAACCAGCAAAGTTGCCTACACCTTCTGAAATCCAAAAGCACATACAAGCTCTAGAAAACCGATGAAGCTAGGATACTCCCGTCGTATATAATACCCTCAGAAGACGAGGAAGAAGCAGGTCAATCGTCGCTGATGATTGAGAGGATACCTGAGAACCATCACAAGGAGCTCACAACAAGGGAAGTGAACCAAATCCAAGAGATGGTAGTGTTCATAGTACCGCCTAAAGAAGAGGTTACCGAAGAAGGAATCTTTAGGCACAAGCCTATTGTATTCTATAGAGCGTCCGATGGTAGAAATCGGTCTTTGGTACTGAACAACGATGAATGGCCTTTAGAAGACGAAACCATGTACAACAAAGTAGATGTACCTCTTCTACCATATTGTCCCAAAAGCCTAACCAGGATTCTTGCAAACATGAGTCCCATGTCTCCAACCTACGCTATGACAAAGCGATTCGATCAGATATTGGCTCACCGTAATCCTACAATCATAGGGCCGGATGGAAAGCCAAGAAATACTCGAGGACTCGGGTATGAAGAATCTGATGATGAATATGATGACTCCAAGTGTCGTCCTATACAATACTTCAGCGACAGTGGCAGCGATAACGAGTCACCGACTTGTGATCTAAGGCGAATCCAAAGGAAAGCTGCCCATGCCAACTTAGAAATGGCTTTAAGGAGCGGTCGTGGCAGAGGCCGTGGAAGAGGTCGAGGGATAAATTCCTTCACTAATGCCTCGCCAAAGCAACCCAAACCAAATCAAACCAAAACTCGCTCTTTCCAAGACCTGTTGAGACAAATGAAGGGTCTGGATATGCATTCTGAGCATAGACAACAACAACCAAACAATAAACAAGGAACCCCCAAAGCTTCATGTCATGCAATAGAAGCTGAAGACGATCAATCGTCGTTGGTCGCATGTAGTGTATGCGATAGACCGGGAGAGGTCACAGAAATGACTTCATGTGTCGAATGTGGGGCCATTGCCATCCCCCTTGCACGAGGTTTAGAGAACATCCTCAAGGTAGTGATGAAACCCCAAAATGGAGTTGCCTACGTTGCTTCAAAGGCAAATGGGTACCAGAATCGAAGAAGAGCGAAGAAAAAGCAGAATCACTACTCCCAACACCAGCACTTGAGTCTTTTCCACTTGAAGGCATGCTGGCTCAACTCCTAAAGGACTATTTAAATTCCAGTCCGCAAAGAGACAAGCCCATACAGATTCAACAAACACAACCTCTGAATCAAAGAAACCCGTTCCGGTGATGCCAAAAGAAAAGAATACTCTGGCAGAACTTAAGAACAAAACATACTCGTTTGGGCGAGATAAAGTTGCTAAAGCGTTTGACCTAATGATGCAAAAAGGTCTTAACCTGCCAGTATGCAAACGCCCGGAACAAGCGAGTCGGGTCAACGAACCTAATTATTGCCCATATCACCGTATCCTTGGTCACACCATCGACGACTGCTGGGTCTTCAAGGATTTCCTAGAAAAGAAAAGACAAGAGGGGACCTTACCACTTATGGTGGCAGCCCATCTGGAAGGGACTCATGCGCCAATCTCCAACAAAGATAAAGGGAAGCAAAAGATAAAATTTATCCCTAAAAACGAAGTGCCTTCGCAATTCGAAGAAGGGGACATGGTGTCTATGCTCAGCCAGTCTCAACCATCCAAAGACGGTCACACTGAAATTGAGTGGAAAGGACCATATATCGTCGAGCAAGCTTTGGGGCGAGACACCTATAGGTTGCGAGAAAGCAATGGAAACAAGTTCGCACCACCTATTAAAGGGAGGTATCTTCGAGAATACCAAGCACCCGGGATGCAAAGTCAAGTCCGAGATTCGAGAACTCGAGGCGATGACTCAGAGAATTCAGAAGAAGAGCAAGAAGCTGAATGCCATATGGTGTCTCAAAGGTCCACTGACTCAGAATATGACTCACCTCAAGAAGAAGAGGATCATAGTAACGGTAGCCACACAAAGAAAGGCAAATGCATGAATTGTGATGAAGTGGATGAGTATCACATCATGTTCAATTGTGACCGATGCCATAGATACTCATGTACTGAATGCGCCACCGGAAGAAGGATAAGTTCTAGCTATGACAAAAGGTTCTTCAACTGGTTCTGCAGGACCTGCAAATGTATCATAGAGGATGAAAGGCGAAAGAAGAAAGAAAATGCCAAACAAACTTCCAAGAAGAAGAAGGGTGAAAGTTCCGAATTTTGCTCAAAACATAGACCCAAAGAAGCCTAAAGATGACGATTCGAGCGACTCTAGCACGGATGCTGCATGTTATATGGTAGAAGTTGAATCCGAACAAGAAGAATTCGAGTTTGGATATATAACCCATTGTGGCATCTGTGACCAAAAGGGAAATTCATGGGACATGTTTGAATGCAAAGAGTGTGGCAGTAGTCACCACCCTTCATGCGCGAGTCCAAAGGCAGCCATCGCCAACCACAATGATCCTCGATTCGATATCTACGAGTGCCCGAATTGCATTTATCAACAAGTGCAAAAGGAGATAAGGGCGATAAAGGAATTCAAGGATCAAGCCATAAAGCCCGATTGGGTTGCAAAGGATATCGAAAGCGCTTCAAAGAAGGAATGGGACGAAGCCCATATGCCACAAAAAGCGAGAACCAATGTCGAAGCAAGACAAGAAACGGTTCACATGCTTGGCCCATTTGATGAATATAAGAAAGGGCAGCTTGTGTGGGTTGTCAAAGAAACATCAAGGTCACCATCTATCAGATTCTGGGGCCCATATTTAGTGGATCAAGTCTTGGAAGGGTACCGATACAGGCTGATAGATAACGAAGACGGAGAGCCCGTTAAATCAATCAGCGGTCGTTATCTAAAGCTCCACCAGGAGGGTGATACACCAAGCGACTTCTTCCAAGAATACGAAAGTGACTCGTAAACCGTCACTTACAAAACCACTCCCACTACAGCCATGATGGAGGCAATAATGCGCATGAAGGGGTATGTCGGGTATCGATGCACCCGAAAGAAGAATGATATATATACCCCACCCTTGGAGGAAGTCGACATCTCTAAGTCAAAAACTTCCTCAACCTCAACCAGACCCTGCGCTAATGGCTGCTCAAAGGACAATTCCCCACAACTGGGAGACCATGGCGCTCACGCCGACAGTAAGAATGGGATATGGCCGATATCCAGGCCCGGGTTCTCTCGCCGTCGACCTCCCCAACAAGGACGCACTGCCACAAGAGAATAGATGGTTATGGCGATCCATCTTCATCTATGTCACTGGAGGGAGGAAAACCGGGTACACCAAATACCGCCTCGGTCACTACTTCTCAAACCAACTCAACTGTGAGTTCTCAAGCCTAATCATTGAGGAAGTCGATGAAATAGAGGCCGACTACATACTCATATGCCCAAGCGATGACATAAAAAGGGGCATCCTTTCATTGGGCTCGCTCACCTTAGAAGCCGACGTCCCCGGTGTCATTCCCACCGATGTCCGAATGATAGGGTGGACTTCTAGCCAAGGGGGCTATGACAACCCCCTCAATTACCGTGCGTGCATAAGACTCCGCAAGGTACCTCTACACTTATGGAATTCTGCTGATATTCATACTTTGGTGGCAGGATTCGGGTATCCTCTTAGGATCGCCCCATATTTCTCCAACAACAACTATGATACGCTCAGGCTCTTGATCGCTTGCGGACCGCCAAACACCAAAAACCTGTAGGGCGCAGAAAGTTGCACAGCTGGTTTGGAAGGTGTGTGCATATGTATTTAAATGTCTCATGGTTCAATGCTCTCGATTGGTTAAAGAACATCGAACTTGAAACATTCATTTCTTTCTTTCTGCTATTCCTTCCGGTTCACCCTCGACGGACCTACTGTTCATAATCAGTCTGTCGAGAGAGTTTAATGATTGTGGGGACGTTTAACTCCCAGCGGGCGCAAGCCCCCGCTGTTAATTACATCAGATGACCCTTCCAAGCCATGCTGAATACCTCGTCCATTCCGGGATTTGGTGCCTATTTGTTGTGAATTGAATAAAGGGCTAAAAGGGGACTGGCGTAAAGATTCTGGTATTGATTTGGTTTTCTATGTATTTGGGTATATGTGTGTGTGTGTGTGTGTGGTTTCATATTAAAATAATATTTATTGTGTTTTAAAATAAGAGTTTGGATGTTTGAAAGATATACATACATCATTGATTTATATTTGATTCATGGCATAGTTATTCACATTTTATTAACAAATAAAATCATCTAAATTGGAGAAAGGGGTATTTTGGTCATTTCAGGGTTTGGCTGATGTTTGGACATATTCAATTTTGATTTAGAAAGATGGGGAATTCAATTTGGGTTCATTTGGAGGTGGTTTGAGTCAATTCAGACTTAAAATGAAGAAGTTGTGACCAAAAAGGACTTAGAAGGACTTATTTGTAAATTATTATTTTTTTTTTTTGCCAGGGGCTTATTTACAAACTAAAGGGGTATGGATATACAATATGAGGTTTAAACAAGGTTTCAAGTGAAAATTGTACTTCCAGGGGTCATTTATAAAAGGTTTTGGAAAAAAGAGGGTTTTTTGTGTAATTTCATAGGGGCTTCGCTGTAATTAAACTTCATCAGAGGGACTTGTTTGTGAAAAGATTTTTAACTTAATGTTTTATTTATTATTTGGGTTCTTAGATTGTCATTTTGTGCTTTTAGATTCGGGATCAGGACTTTGAAATTAGGGCTGGACATTGGATCTGACTTTGAGATTCGGACAATGGGGTTTATGTCAAAACTTGGGCTATTGACACATGGGCCCCATATGACAGAGGACCATTAGGCTTCGGACGTCGATTTCAGATGGAGCCTACTTTGAGATTCGGTTGAAGGATTTATATCAATCATTCTCATATTGATGCTAGCTTTGAGATTCGTGTTTTATTTGAAATTCCCTTTGGCGCCTAGATCGAAGAGACCATGTTGCTTCAAAGTTCGTGCTAGTGGATCGGGTTTCACACCCGAGCTAGGGTTCTTCCCTGGCCAGCAAGGGTTGGGCTCTGGCGGTGCTCCGGTCACGGCTGAGGCAAAGGAGATCAGGACTGGGATCGTCTCCCCTCTCTGAGTACGCTGCACCATTTGTCGGCGGTTGCCGGTCACCGGAGGTGGCGGTTTCAGGCCGAGGCGAAAGAAGACACTCGATTTGGTTTTTTAATCTTGATTTCTAGGCATTAACATTATGATTTTCTTTAATTGTTTACCTATTTATGCTTGTTTCATTATGTAGGAACTAATGGAGATGTTGATTTTGAATTTGTTTAACCATCATTCATTGTTTGAATTTTTGAGTTTCTCGGCTTGGTACCGGGTCAGTACCGACTTGAGGCAGTGGGCTTCTCGAATCACGGCGGGGTCACTAAGGGACTTCTGGAATTTAACAAATGATCTAAACTTATTATTCAAGCTGACTTTCTATATATATATATATATATATTTTTGCATTAATGGAAATTGACTTTTAAGACTTCATTTCCTTTTTAGAAAATTGGGTTAATTCATGAATTTTGATTTTCATTAAAATCATGCAATCTGCTAGCATTAAATCATAAAGAGATATGTGAACTGTGCTTAGGATGAATTTCATGATTTTTAGAATTTTATTTCTATTTTTAAGACATTTATTTTGACTGAGGGGCAGTGAAGGTAATTTTACCAAGTTAAATTGCTGAATTTCTTTTTTTGACAAACTGATCTTTGAAACTTATAATAAATTGAAACAAGGTCAGAAAAATATAAAGTTAATGCCTATTTTATGTATTTTGAAGTGTTCTATCTAACCATGACATTGATTTTCTGATTTGGATTTTTAAACAATTTGTAATGTTCATTTTACCAGCAGCAGCTTATTGCTGATTTTTCTGTTTTTTAAACATGAACTTTGAAAATTCATATCAATTCGAAATAAGATCAGAAAAATGCAAAGTTTATGTCAATTTTATGTGTTTCGAAGTCCTCTATTTGATGGTGATGTCCATTTTTGTTTTGGTCCCTGTTTTAATTTATATTGCCCGTTTTGCCAGCAGAGGTCATTTCAGCACCTTTAAATGCTTTCCTTGTACCAGTGGTACCTATCTTGAATTTTTGTACTGGGGCTAAGTTTCAAACTGTACCAATAGTTGGTATAGAGTCCTTATCATGACTGGTTGCAGGGTATAACAGATTTTAATAGCTTTTGAGCTACAAATTGGTACCAACAAGAGAGAAAAGGGAAATCAAAGCTCCAAAAATTCTTATATCATGATCAAAAACTTATCAAAGTTTGTTTTTATGCAGGGGAACCCCTGATTTTGTTTGAAATCACATTTTTGCATAATCTCACTTGACAAAGGGACAAATCATTAAGAAATCATCAATTCAAATGTACAAATGATATTTTCAACATGGTTGACATCTATTTGCAATTTGAACCTCATTCTTTCACTATTTTGCACAAATGTCTATTTGATCTATTTATATTGTGCCTTTTATACACACAATATGCATTTATGCATGAAGAGATCATCTAGAACTTATTTGTGCACCATAGGCCCCATATCAAGGAGATTATAATAGGAACTATACAGCTCAACCATTATAACTCATTTTTTTGTTTACTTTCAATCTTTTCTAATAAAATAATCAAATAAATTAGATGCAATAGGAACTATACAGCTCAACACATGCATCCTCATTATTTAATTATTTTATACAAAGATTAAAAGCATAAAAGATCAAAGAAAGTTCAAGAAAAATCAGATTTGTATGTTTTCGGTTTTTTACTTTATTTTTACAATAAAATTGCAAAAGAAGAAATAAAATACTAGAGTGATAACATATATTTTTTTTGTTTATAAAAAGGCAACAAGGGAGAAGAAATAAAAAAAATCAAATAGAGATATATTCATGCATATATATTTTTATAGATTTTTAAGATCATTCATTTTTTTTACGATGCCTATGCACATATAGATGTTATTTAGAACTTTTTCTAATATGCTATAATGTAAAGAAAATTCATTTTCTCAAAGAGCCTCATGCTTTCAACTCATTAATGAGAGTTGAGGCATTCATCTCCTATCACAGAGCAAAGGAAAAGAAAAGGGAAAATCGTAAAAAAAAATGATGAAGAAGGCCGAATTGCAAAGATAAAAAGATTAAACATAAAAGATAAGACTTGTTTCATTGATTCATATGATCATAATACATGCGAAATCAAGCTCCATTGAGCTTCTACATTGCAAATTAAAGAGGTGAAATCTATCTAAAGCTTTGTATTTTGGCTAAGTAGTGAACTTTTTTTTCTAATCTATTTTTCTTTTCTTGTATATCTGATGCTTGCTCTCTTTCTCTCTGTATGTATATCTGGTTGGTTTCGGCTCTCTATTGTGTTCTTAGGTGCTAGATTTTACGGCTGTCTTTTCTTCATTGCTTGGAGTTTCTTATATAGGCAGAGGCATGGGAGCCTTTAGGGTTTAGGGTATAATATGTGGCATCATCTTGTCCATCCATTTCTCATTTAATCGGACGGCTGTGGTTTGAAGCACAGAGGAGGCAAACGGCATCTTGCAGGCGCCAGCTATGGTCCTTGCATTTTGTTCTCTTCTGCTCAACGGTTTGGGAGAGAAGAGTTCCTTCGGGTCACATGGACTTGTTTCTTGTAGACCACGCATAGCATTGTTCAAGGTCTTTGTAGAACAGGTTTAGATAACAATGAGATTTGTTGCCTTTTGCCGACTCAGATTTTTGTTCGGGCCAAGGATGTTTCGGCAGGCCCACCTCTTCATTTCTTTCGGCTGGGAGCACATTTAATCAATCACCTTTTTTTTTTAGTTCGGCCCAGTTATTGACTTATTTGATTTAAGCCCATGCAGTAAGCAAGCCCGAATTAAATCTGGACTTGTTAATCTTTCGTTTGAGTTCGAGTAGAAATTGCTGCCTTATTTCATTCGTTCTATTTAAAGAAATTAAAATGATTAAATCACGGCATTGGCTTATGCCATTTAGAAATCAAGTCACGTAGATCACTTTGCCTTCTCAATTTCTTTTTCTTTAATAGAACTCCCTCCATTTTGCTATTTTAAATGGTGCCCTCCATTTCTTCCATTATTTCTCCTCCATTTAGTCGGTCAATGGTCATCTCCATTTCCCATGTTTTAGCACATTTTATTTAATTATAAATCCCAATTTTTTGGGTCAAACAGACTATGATACCAAAAATTCAGAATTGTTAAAATAATTAGTGACCACGAAGTAAATAATTAATTGCTAACCATGAATGTTGAGTAATCTTATTTTTGCAAAGTCCTTAAGTTTGATAATGTTTTAGAATACCCATTTATTATAAATAGACTCCTAGCAAAACTATGCAATAATTCCTTATATGAATGAATACTTGAAATTGTGTGTAATCATGGTACTTGTGACACAAAAATATTTAATTTTTCAGAAAAATACAAAAATACAAAAAAATAGAAAAAAATTCAGAAAAAGAAAAAAATAGAATAAAAGATGGAGGATAAAAAAAGAGTACGGGTGCCTACACAAGACTGGTTACCAATAGGCTCAGTAAAACCTCCCAAATTTTAATTTTTGTACATATTTAATTTTTCAAAATAGTCACAAGTACCAACATACTTAGTTGCCATACTTTGCTCCAATCAATTGGGAAGGAAAATCAAAATTTATATCATTAGAATTCCTATTGATTGGAAGTGATCCGTCTATAATCGAAGGGAAAATTAATACTCTCAAGTTTAAAGATATTTGTGAAATAAGTTGTTCGATAATAATTTTTCTAGGGTGTGCATAATGAGGTCAATCATGGGGTGAATAAATTGTTCAAGGGAGAGGTCATGAATATTTTAGAGTTCTAAATTTCTATTGTCATGTCAATTGTACCAAACTCGAGTTCTAATTTAATTTTAAACAAGTCCTTGAGATTGTATGATTTAACCTAGACCAGACCTTTGACCAGCTGAGATGTCGTTGCTTGAGGACAAGCAACAATTCAAGTTGCGAGGCTTTATCAAAGTCAAAATAATGATGAATTACGTAGGGTTATGGCTTAGGTTTTGCATATTTTCTCACACTTATGTTTAATTAATTAGAATAAAAAGGTTACTGTCACCCTTCTTTATGTTTTATTGCAGAAAACAACTTTTAGGACTATTTTACATCAAATGGAGCAAGAATCAGGTCAATCGGATCAGCGAGGCTTATCGACGAAGTCTCTGTTACGGTCCGTATTGCATAATACGGACCAAGCCTAGCACAGACCAGGAGATAGTGTGATACACATTAAAACCCTCAGCGACAAGGTCTCAATACGGACCGTATCACCTAATACGGACCATAACCGAAGGCACCTCTTGGGAATTAACTGCCGACAGCTGTATCCAGATCAGTTCCTTAGCCCTTACTCAATCTCCAGATGTCCCTCTACTCCTATATAAGGCCCCTGGGCAGAAAAATAACTTATCTTTGTAATTAGAGTTAGATTTGATTAAAGAGAGAAGAGAGGAGTGCTTGTAACAATGCCGTTCCGCGGCTAAGTTTCTTTTCTTAGGGCTAGACAGTAAACTTTGTTATTCTTGATGTTTTGATATATATATTTTTTGTTGATTATGATTTCTTGTTGTTGAATCGAAATGTTTTTGCGATTTACTATCTCTTCATCTAACTTCAATGATCTAGTTTAGTCCATTAGGTTAGTGACAGTGCTTTAATGGTAAGAGAAACTATTTGTATGAATTAGTCTCGTTGAGATCTATTAGGTTTATGTGAAGAAAACCTTAGCGGGAAAACTATAAACCAGACCAACAAAATACGAACCAAGTTCCATCACTTGCGTAAGGAAAATCGCAGTGATCTGTGTAGTAACTTGTGTATTTAAGAGATCAGTCATTTGCGTAAAGAAACTCGCAGTGTCCTATGTAGAATCTCGATGAAAGATCTGTCATTCTTGCGTAACATAAATCGCAATGACCTATGTGGTGTCTTTCATAAAACAACAACAGGAAATCAGACGCAACAGGAATATATTATCAAAGCGGATTGAGTAGCAATGGTGTGCCGAAATCCTAGGAATTCTCATCTCTATCTTTATTTTAATTACTTTTAATTGCTTCCTAATTTACATTGATCACAACAACAACTCTCAATTTTCAGATTTCGTCTAGCCTTTCGAAAGATTGTGATTTGATCGCTCAAAACTCTGAACTAATATTTCCTGTGGATTGACCTCGAATATACTACTCGATAGGATTGTGCACTTGCAGTCCGAACCGATAGCATTTCCGAGTTTATAAATATTAAAAGAAACATTGCTCTCTTTTGAGTGATCATGTACCAATGGTTCATGGAATTGAAAAACTTCCCGGATCTTTCAGCTTGGCCGGTAATTTGCTTTGCATGAGTGCACTACATTTCAGATTGAGCGGAACTGTTGATGATTCTTAGAGTTTGCTACGATTCGAAAGGATCTCATTTAGAAATTTAGCATACGAGGGTATACTTGCAATTGCCTCAGTGAAGGGGATAGTGACTTGTAGTTGCTTGAGCATATCCATGAATCTCGTGAATTGTGGCTCCATCTTGTGCTTAGGTGGCCTTGGAGGGAATGACAGAGGTGGCTTGTAGGGTGGTGGTGCAATGTATTCAGGTTCGGTTTGTCGTTCATCTCCACCTACGGTGTCATTCTGCTCCTCAATAGGGTCTGCTTACAATTCGAATGCGGGTGGCTTCGATTGTTGCAGCTCGTATTCTTCAAAATGTAATGGCTCTGCATGCATCTCATCGGAAGTTAGATTGGATATCGGAGGTCCCTTGTAAGCTGTGCCGCTCCTTAGTGTGATATTCTTGCAACTCTCTTTCGGATTTTCTTCCGGTTGGCCCGGAAATTTGCCTTTTTCCGCGTGCGATGCTTGAGAGTTCTTTTGTCATTTTGGAGATATGACCCTCTAAGTCGTTGGTTTTGATCGTTTGTGTGATTGCGGCGTTTGTCTTGTCTTGTCTTGCTTCTCTAGGAATCTCTTCATTAGTGATGTGATGTCAGGTTGCTGTGGTTGGTTGTACTACCTCGGTTGGTAATTCGGTTGAGGTGCAGCAGGTCTTTGATTGTTTGCGTATGAGAGATTTGGATGGTTTGGGTTCGGATGGTACGAATTGTAGGTGGGCTGAGGTCGAAAGCTGTTGTCGATGGCGTTTACTTGCTCTGTTTCTTCCTCAGTTTCCGTCACATTCATACATTCGGTCATCTTATACGCTCCTCCATAATAACCACATACTGTTGCGGCATTGACTGCTGCTACCGTTCGCTGCTTGGTTTGCTTGTTGAGTGCTAGTTGCAAAGCATCAGTCTTTGCGCTTAGCATGGATATTTCATCAACTTTGTGTATGCCAGGTGTTTGAGTTGGCTTCTTGCGCTCAGGGATCCAGCAGTGTTGGTTGATCGCGATCTCTTCAATTAGGTTGTAAGCCTCATCAGGTTCCTTGTTCATGATTGCTCCTCCTGCAGAAGCATCAATAAACAACCTATCGGTAGGATTTAGACCACTATAAAAAGTTTGAACAATCTGTAGGGCGCAGAAAGTTGTACAACAGTGGAAGGTGTATGCATATGTTAAATGCCTCATAGTTCAATGCTCTCTGTTTTCAAGACATGGAGAGAGAACATCGAAACTGCAACATTCATTTCTTTCTACAATTTCTTCGGTTCACCCTCGACAGACCTACTGTTCATAATCAGTCTATCGAGAGAGTTTATTGATTGTGGGGACATTTAACTCCCAACGGACGCAAGCCCCCGTTGTTAATTACATCAGATGACCCTTCCAAGCCATACTGAATACCTCGTTCATTCCGGGATTTAGAGCCTATTGATTGTGAATTGAATAAAAGGGCTAAAAAGAAAGGACTCATGTATCGATTCTGGTTTTGATTTGATTTTCTTTATTTGGACATATGTGTGTGATTTTATATTTAAGAATGGTATTTATTGCTGCTTAAAAATAGAAACTTTGAGTGCTTGAGAAATACATGTACAATATTTGTTTGCATTTTATCTATAATGTATTTATTTACATTTTCATTAAGGAATAAAATCATGTAAGTTTGAAAAAATGGTATTTTGGTCATTTCATGATTTGACTATTGTTTGGACATGTTCAATTTTAATTTAAGAATATAGAGAGTTTGATTTGCGTTCATTTGGGATTGATTTGAGTCGATTTAGACTTGGAATGAAGAAGTTATGGTTAAAAAAGACTGAGAAGGTCCTATTTGTAAATATTTATATTTTGTTAGGGGCCTATTCATAAATCTGAAAGGGTGTAAAAAGTGTAATTTAGGCCTTAATGGGGTTTCATATGAGAATTGAGCTTTTAAGGGCTTACTTGGGATAGGTTTAGGCTGTCAGGGGTTTATTCACAATTTTATGAGGAGTATGTTGCAAATAAAATTTATCAAAGGGGCTTGTTTGTAAAATGACTCCGATTTTATGATTTAATTGATTTTCTGGGCTTTAAGATTGGCATTGAGCCTTCAGGATTGGTATTTGGAGTTTTAGAACATGTTTTGGACTTTAGGATTTGTGAAGATTATTGGGCTTTGAGATGGGGCTCGGGACTTTGATATTGGCCATTAAATTACTCTGAGATTCGGACTTGGATGATTTATCTTTTAAACCGGGCATACTGACATCTAGGCCCCACAAAACAGAGACGTATCCATTGTTCTGACTTTTGATTTTACGTTCTGCTTTAAAATTCGTGTTTATCATTTAAACTTTGATTTGGCGCTCTGATCAGACGGCCTGAGCTTGTTTCAATGTTCGTGCAATCCAGATATGAACCGGGTTTGGACCCGAGATTGGGGTTTCGGTCTCAGATGGTGCTCCGGTCACGGCGGAAGGAGAGAAAGGGAAGGTTTGCATCGCCTCATCTCCCTGAATCCATCGCACCCATAATCGGTGATCAATAGCTATCAGAGGTGTCGGTTTTGCCCCGGTCACCATTGTCAGTACCAATCGAGAAATAACACCCATTTTAATTGCTTTCTTTACATTCCTTTTTTATTAATCATCAAAGTAACATCGTTTTATCATATAGGAACTATGCAGAGGCTCAATTTGGCATTTCATCAAAAACTGAGCAGAATTCAAGTTCGACATTTTCGTCACAATACCGGTTCGGTACCGATTCCCTAATTCATCATTTCTAGGCAAATATGGACATTCAAAGAAGCTCCTATAAGCTTACGGAAGCTTACTGCCAGCTGTAGAGGGTTTACTTCATTTTGATTTAACTTTGACTTAAGCATGATATAGGATTTGTATACTGTTAATTTCGGATTAATATATTTTTATTGATTTGATTGATGAATATGTGAATTGTTGTCATGAGAGCATAGAAGACTATTACGGGAGCATTTAAATGAATTTTTATAATTTTCAGAATTTTATTTTTATATATATTTTTTATTTTGACAGAGGGGTATAGAGGGGCATATATGCATTTTTATATTTAGCAGTTTTTATATCTCAAATATTGAACTTCAAGAATTCATAAAAAATTCAAATAAAATCAGAAAAATATGAAATTTATGTCAATTTTATGTGTCTTGAAGTCCTTTATGTAACCGTGATGTCCATTTTGCGGTTTAGTCCCTGTGCAGGTTTGCATTGGCCAATTTACCAGAGGAGGTCATTTCTCAGTTTTTGATGTTCCTCATATACCAGTAAGCACTTGGTTACTACATACTAAATTGGTACTGTACCAGAGGCTGGGCAAGGGTATTAGTAACATGAAGAAGGACTTGATTGAATAAGAAACATGGTTATAATTATTTTTTAGCAGCATTTAATGTACCAGTAGCAAAGGAACAGAAAATCAAAGCTCCAAAGGAAGACTGAATCACTATACCTAAGCATCAAAAATTTGTCAGAAATTATATTTATGCAGGGAAGCCCCTGATTTTTTGAAAATCATGTTTATGATGTGTCTTGCATTGGATTGAAGGACAAATCATTAAGATGTCATAGGGTTAGTGTACAAATGACAGATTCTTAGCATAGCTAATGTCTATTTGCAACTTAGCCCTCTTTCTTTCACTTATTCACATATAGTTTCTAGTTTTATCAAAATTTCTGCATATATGCATATGCATCAAGTATTGATCAACTAGTTTCTTTATGCAAATAGGTCCTTTGGGTCCTTTATATTGAGAGAATGATGAAGGAGACACACTAGCTCAACTTCATCATCTCTTGCATAATGATTTATTTACTTATTTTGTCCCTATTAATTCTTTCCATAAAAATGACTAATTTAACTTCAACATAAGAGGAGACTACACTAGCTCAACTCTTATATTTCTATTAATCAATCATTTTTAAAAAGGAATTAAAAGGTTAGATTTGGAAAAAGGTTAAAAGAAAAGAGAAAAGGTCAAAGCTTTAACATAAAAATTTTCTTTTCATATATATATATATGTGTGTGTGTTTCTTTTTGTAACAGTATAGTAATTAACTTCAAAAAGAGAAAAAGTAAATTATTTATTATCTTTACTTAATATTTTTATTTGCAAAACTGAAGAGGAAAAGAAATGAGGGAAAAAGGTTTTTTTTTTTTTTTGTTTGATCATTAGGCTTAATATAGCTAGCTTATCATGAAATAAACTAGAATAAATAAGCCTTCACTTTCTTCTAACTTAAAACATGATTTTAAACAAAAGGCACAGTAATAAAATGAAAAAATGCGAAGAAATCCGAAAAAGGCACAAAAGTGAGATAAAAGGGAAGTTCTTCATTTCAACATTGAAAATTTTCAAAACTTAGCCTCTTCAAGGCCTACATTTCTATTTTCTTTACCTATTCCAGCTATTGTGATTGAAGAGAAGAATCTAGCTTCTAAACTATTAAAATTTTTGTAGAAAGGGGATTAGTCTTCTTTTTCTCTTTCTGTCTTTCTCTCTCTGTGTGTCTCCTGTTGCTTTTATTTCATGAGCTTAAATAGCCATAAGGCATGAGGTTTAGGGTTTAGGTTCAGGTCTATGCTGGCATGATCTTCATCCTTTGATTTATTTCTTTTTTGATCCAATGCTCCACATTTCTTCTTAAGGAATCAGATTATTATACAAGTGCATAGGCCAATGAGCTTGAGCCATGTTAGCAATCCGAGAATGCCGAGCACTTATATCCTTTGATTTCTTCATTTTCCTTGATTAATGGTTTGGATTTGGTTATATTTGAGTCATGCACCTCATGCACGGCTAAGGCACAGATTCTTCTATTTTGGAGGTTTGTTTGCAGCTAGTAACAGCTGTGCATGAAGTTAAAATGGTGCAGGGATGTCAGTAGGCAGAATTACGATGCTCCAGCGCCAATCTTTAATTTCCAATTCGGCTTAGAGCTGCTTAGAATTTCCAACCAATGAGGGGATGACACATAAGGCATACACAACACAATTTCAATATGCCTTGCGGGGCATTGTACCCATTTCTTTCTCAATTTCCATCTTTGATCGCATACGTCCCTTCTTTTGGTGTCTGCCAAGTACCAGTTTCCTGATTTGAGTGCCTCTCTTCAATGCATATTAAATTGAGAGTTACAAAGGTCACATGAGATCCTGACAGCATCACCTAGAAATTAAAGAATGCATGTTTCATTTCGGGTTATTCCCATTTAGCTTAAACCCGACTATGAATGTTCCTTTCCATTCATCAGATTTGAATCCCTTTCTTCACAATTAACTTGTCAGAGGGTATCGCAACTAGGTGGGGATCATCCTTTCCTTGTCAATTTTATCTTTGGTTGCGTGCCGACCTCGGCCCAGGTCCGGTAATGGCTCTCCCTTTACTCATTCTTCCTCTCAGTTGAAAAGCAGACTAAATTGATCACATAGCGGCTATTGTTTCATGAGATATCATGAAGCTTTCAAAGAAACCAACGAAATCTGTTCCTCCTTTAGCCAACTTCTCTTTTTTTGTTTCATTAGTCGCGGGAGAAGAAGGAAATGCAGGACAGGAAGAGGGAGACTGACAAGCATGGGACCCGCTTGTCAGCTTCACTGGGATTAATCCCTTCCTCTTATGTCCTTTCTATTGGGTATGGGTGTTCCGTCTTGGACCGCATATAAGCCCTCATTGGCTTAGCGTGCTCCGAGTGCAGGGAGAACGAACGGGTCGGAAGCGCTCGGGCGCTGAGATTTAATTTGATCTCGGGGTTTTGGTTAGACATGGTGCACAGTGAGCCTCTTGACTGACAGCTTGGTTTAGACGTTTAATTTTGATAGATTGAGTTCAACTATCTCACCATATCAGCGAACTTAAATCCATTAGACTGACTAGTGGGCCCAGTTGCAGATTCCGGATTCTGTGTACCCCATTTTGCATCCTGAGAAGCATGGTAAAATGCTACGTGTCGCCAGGGCCACGTGGCACCAATCAGAAACTCCTGTTTTAGAATTTTGATATCTCTCTAACCCTTTTGAATTAGGAAACGTATGAAATATCAAAATTCATGGTTATTCGAGTAGAATTCAATCATGAATTTGGACTGAGTTTTATTTCCCACTTTGTGGTATCATGTCAAATTGAAGTATGGTTGATCTTTAATTGACCAATCTTGCGATTAAATGGCATTCTTGACTGGATTATTAAATCCTTGTCTTTTTAGAGTCAAACACAATTAACCATCTTTCTAGACCATGGTGTGGACAACACCTTAACATATCCTTGTATCTATCCCATGCTTCACACAATAATTCACCATCCCTTTGTTCAAAATTAGTAATTACTTTTCTAAGTCTTGAAGTTTTAGATGATGGAAAATATTTTGTAATGAATACATTAAACAATTAGTCCCAAGTTTGATTGGAATTGGCCGGTAAGGAAAACAACCATGCTCTTGCTTTATCTTTTAATGAGAATTGAAATAGCCTTAGCATGATTGCTTCATCGATAACTCCGTTGATCTTTATCGTCTCGCATATTCTAAGGAAAATTGACAAGTGAAGATGTGGATCTTCATTTAGAAATTCTCCAAATTGCTGTTGCGAAACCATATTTATGAGAGCAGGTTTGATCTCAAAATTACGGTTTGTAACAGTCGGTGGGTTTATGCTTGAGTTAGGATCATTCGCGCGCGGTACGCAATAGTCTCGTAGAAGTTTGGGTCTTGCTGCATTATGAACTTCATTATCACCATTGCCTTCTTGTCCTCCATTGTTGAATGGTGGATTGTTGTGAATCGGTTCGTTCGGTGGGATATTCATGTTGATCGAATCTGAGTCTTCTTCGCTTTCAGAATAACTCGAGGAAGGACTATGATTGGTCCTTATCGGTGATGTGGAAGCGAATTGTCCTCTCCTACTTGCAATCCTCAGGGATCTCCGTAGGGATGATTCGGCCAGCGTGCAGTGTCCTAAAAAGAAAAGAAAATCTGAAAATTAAACTAAAAACTGAAAAATAAAAAGAAAATAAAAAGAAAAACGAAATTGAAAATAAAAATAAAAAGAAGAAAATAAAAATGCAGAAAATTAAAAGTCTAGGCGTCTCTAATTAATTGGATTCAATGGTCAAAGCAAGGGCGTCTCGCAAGGCCTTGCACAATAAACCGTTATTCCCTGGTAACGGTGCCAAAAAACTTGATCACTCAAAAGAGAGTGATGTTTCTTTTAATATTTATAAACTCGGAAATGCTATCGGTTCGGATTGCAAGCGCACAATCCTATCGAGTAGTATATTCGATGTCGATCCACGGGGAATATTAGTTCAGAGTTTTGAGCGATCGAATCACAATCTTTCAAAAGGCTAGACGAAATCTAAAAATTGAGAATTATTATTGTGATCAATGTAAATTAGGAAGCAATTAAAAGTAATTAAAATAAAGATAGAGATAAGAATTCCTAGGGTTTCGGCACACCATTGCTACTCAATCCGCTTTGATAATATATTCCTGTCGGGTCTGATTTCCTGTTGTTGTTTTATGAAAGACACCACATAGGTCACTGCGAGTTATTTTACGCAAGAATGACAGATCTTTCATCGAGATTCTACATAGGACACTGCGAGTTATCTTACGCAAATGACTGATCTCTTAAATACACAAGTTACTACACAGATCACTGCGATTTACCTTACGCAAATGATGGAACTTGGTTCGTGTTTTGTTGTTCTGGTTTATGGTTTCCCCGCTAAGGTTTTCTTCACATAAACCTAATAGATCTCAACGAGGCTAATTCGTGCAACATAGTTTCTCTTACCATTAAAGTACTGTCACTACCCTAACGGATTAAACTAGATCATCGAAGTTAGATGAAGAGATAATAAATCACAAAAGCATTTCGATTAAACAACAAGAAATCATAATCAACAGAAAATATATATATCAAAACATCAAGAGTAACAAGGTTTACTGCCTAGCCCCTAAGAAAGGAATGTTCGCACAAAAGTGTATCACAAAGTTTCAGTACAGCAAGCTGTACCTTTTAAACCTTGAATTAACTTCCGATTAAGACTGCAAGTGCACAATCCTATCGTATAGTTTAGTTAGGTATCGATCCACATGACGGTTCAAATCTAATCTGGACTCTACTTAAATTAATTAGGTACTAGAAGTTGGAAAATAATAATTTGGTTTGTTTAATATTCCTAAGTTCAACAACAATGATTAGAAATAATTGAAATGACAGAAAGTAAAGTTTGGTTTTTATCAGTAAAGAAAAGCGTTTTCAGGGTTTTCGATTTCATCTTTAATTCTGCCTCTCAGCACCAGATGCGACTTGCGTACTTTCATACGCGGCCCGCGTGGAAGACGTGACCCGCGTACTCTCATACGCGGCCCCGTGGCCCTCGAGTGAATACAGCATGCGTCTGTTTCTGCGTTGTTTATTTGTGTAAGGTTCTACCGACCGTACCTAATGTTCCTAAATCTCAACTCTCGTTTGTTGGCTTAATAAACTTGGTAACGGAATGCAATTCCACCTTCTTAGGTTTCCAACCCTAAACTCTTGTTTATTGGTGTTCAACCTAAGTTATTTGTCCGGTTTACTAAAGGTATCCACCACCTCTCGGTAAATGGAAAAGTTCACCTCTCAGTTACTATTTGGTCTCGCCTCACAGCTTGAAAACCTACCTCAGATACTTAGTCTGGTTGAAAGAAACATCAAGGCCAAAGTACTGGAAAAGATGCTATAGACATCTAACAGTAGACAACAAGAATCATTCAATCAACTTCAACAAAGCAGTTAAAACAGTACTCAAACAAATAAACACAAACATCAACACAGATTCAAACAACATGCATAATAAAACAGAATATCCGACTACATCGTAACCCTAGAAACTAAGAAATCTACTCAATCATAGTTCTAAAACAAATAAAAGAGATGATAAAGATAGTGCTCATGGCAGAATTCGAAGTGGTGAGAAGATCCGTCGCAAATCTCTCGATTTTCGCCTCTCTTCCTCTTCTCCAAGCCAAGCCGTCAAGCACCAACCATAGGTCTCTCCTCTCAGATCCAGCATAAGCTCTCAGGTGTAAGAAATCCCGTCTTATAGCTTTTCTGGCCGACCTTCCTTCAATTAGCCTCTGTTTCCAATTCAGCTTCTGTTTTCGAAAAAGTCTGACGCAACCCGCATTGGATCTGACGCGGCCCGCGTGCCTGTGTCTTTGGCTCAGATTGTAGATCTTCTCGCAAGCTTTCCGAAAAGTGGTCATACACTCAAAATGAAATTACGAGTCAAAAGTTATGACTGTTTTAAGTTCGGGTGATGAAATTTCAGCATCATATGGATGGTGTCCTGGTCGTGTCTGTGGTCAGGCAGAGGGTTGTACGGTCCGCATAAGAAGGTACACGGACCATGAAATATACACGGTCTGCAAAGTAAGAACAAATGCACAGCAGTACCACATTCTAGAGATATTCAACGAAATAAACATGATTTGACAGTTTTAGGCACAGGTTTTGGTACAGAAATTGGTCGGAATTATAGGTCAAATAACGAGACATCAAGGAACTTAGCCGCGGAACGGCATGGTTACAATCACTCCTCTCTTCTCAGTTTAATCAAATCTAACCCTAATTACAAAGATACTAAACTATTCTATCTAGGGTGCTTATATGGGAGTGAAGGGACGTCTGGAGTTGAGTGGAGGCCAAGAAACACGATCTGGATATAGTTATCGGCAGTTATTCCCCAAAGGGCGCCTTGATTATGGTCCGTATCAGGTGATACTGTCCGTATTGAGACTTTGATTACTGTCCGTATCAGGTGATACGGTCCGTATTGAGACCTTGATTACTATCCGTATCAGGTGATACGGTCCGTATTCGACTGGGTCCGTATTAGGCAATACGGGCCGTAACAGAGACTTAGTCGATGGGCGTCGATTATCCGATTGATCCGATTCTTGCTCCATTTGGTGTAAAATAGTCCCAAAACCTGTTTTATGTAATAAAACATAAAGAATGGTGACAGTAGCATTTTTCTCTAATTAATTAAACATAAATGTGAGAAAATATGTAAAACCCAAGTCAAAACCCTACGTAATTTTTCATCATTTTGACTCTGATCACATATTAGCCAGATTATATATATATATATATATACACACACACACACACACACATGTAAGGAGGGCTCAAATGCTCCATTTCTTCATGCCCCAATCGTACCACAACATCTTTATCTTTGATTTTAAAGTTCAAACAAAAAATTTGAACCGCTCAACATGATATACACTTTAAAATGTGCTTAGAGATCAAATTTTATATTTTTTGAAATTTTTTACTATTTTTTAAGATAGGTACAAAATTAATGTTTTTCAATAAATTATGGACCATCTAAAACGAGTGATTTTGTATCTATCTTAAAAAATAGTAAAAAAATTCCAGAATATATAAAATTTGATCAGTAAGCACATTTTGACGTGGATATAATGTTGAGCGGTTCAGATCTTTTGTTTAAACTTTGAAATTAATAATAAAGATGTTGGGGTACGATTGGGGCATGAAACAATGGGGCCTTTGATGCCTCATATATATATATATATATTTATGAGGAGGGATCCACTTACAACATTTATAAGTTACAACATCTTACAACAATTCAGTTTTGTCATTTTAAAAGTCTAATAGTCGATCTAATCCGTTCAACATGATACTATATTAAAATGTGCTTGGGGATAAAATTTTACATTTTTTCAATTTTTTACTATTTATTAAGTATACAAAACTGTTATTTTTTAGTGGTCCAGAATTGTCTAAAAACAACAGTTTTGTAAAATACTTAATAAATAGTAAAAAAATTCAAATAAATGTAAAATTTTATCTCCAAGCATTTTTTAATATAGATATCAAGTTGAACGGTTTGGATCAACTGTTTGGACCTTTAAAATTACAAAACTGAATTGTTGTAAGATGTTGTAACTTACAAATGTTGTAAGTGGATCCCTCATCATATTTATATATATATATAGGAAATTGCTAATATGCTATGCATAGAATAGAAGGCCTCCGTGCTACGGCTCAATATTTGAGTTTTCAAATCTTAACGGTCTATCCGAATCGTTCAACATGATCTCCATATGAATATGTACTTGCAAACCAAATTTTACATTTTTTAGATTTTTTTTACTATATTTTTAGATAGGTAAAAAATCACTTGATCTGAAAATTCTATACCATTCAGATCAAGTGATTTTCTACCTATCTAAAATAATAATAATAAATTCTAAAAAAATGTAAAATTTGGTTTGCAAGTACATATTATATGGAGATCATGTTGAACGGTTCGGATCGACCGTTAGGATTTTGAAAACTCAAATATTGAGCCGTAGCACGGAGGCCTCTATGCTATGCGTAGCACCATAGCCAACTCCTATATATATATATATATTCAAGCTCGAAACTTCATATTGCATATAAAAAGATTGAGAATTGGATTAAAAGTAAGAAGCAAAGGCCATGGCACAATGCTTGATGAGTCCAAATTGAACTATTACTTTTAAATATTTATAAACTCTAATTTCTACTTACGTTCAGATCACAAGCGCATGATCCTACCGTGTAGTATGATTGGGGTGTCGATCCACAGGGATAGTGTATTAGATTTTAAACACTTTTTACTAGTCTAGGTTATCGGGGGTTTTTTAGAAGTTTGATGCGGTGGCGCTAATTGAGTCAAAGTTAAGGTTAAACAGTAAATAGAGTCTCTAGGGTTCAGGTTATATCCTTCTTAATTATGCAAAGTATAAATTTCGAAGTTTCTCTACGTCGCATGCGGCACTGTCACTGTCGCATGCGGCCTAGATTGTCCCACAACTACCCCGCATGCAGCACTGTCACTACCCGCAGGGCGTGCTGGGTGTTTGCTTATGTGATTTGAAAGGTTTTCCGATCTTGCGATCGGCTTTTGGGCTACCAAGACTGAAGTATTTTAGGTACGCAATTATATTCTTTCCCTATACTATCCCGTAGTTGAAATATCCCAAAGACCCTACCTAATCTAAGTATCTGTCAAGGGAGTCCACTGGGTTCTAACCCTAGTCTTTGAACCACTGTCCAGTCTCGTTAGCCGAAGTGTTTGAAGTACTTACATGCATTATCCTTCTCACACAAGGATGCAACGACTTTACACCTATTGGTATGTGGAGGGTCATTGGCATATAGTAGACAGAACTATGTATGCAAGGACTTAATAAAAATGAATTTAAAATAATAAAGGAAACTCAAATCAACATAAACAAACATAAACATTTACTAAAACATAATTAAGAATTCAAGTACAACCCTCACCCTAAAGATGAGAAGTTTAGCTTCTCATGGCCATGGCAAAATAAAAGAAATAAAATAAGGAGAACATAAATTACAACCCAATTGAAGATGGATGAACCTCTGCTTCATTTGATGACATATTCTTCTTCTGCTTGGCTTCCGAGGGCTACCCTTCTCTATCTTTAAGTAACTCTCTAACCTAACTTAGCAATGATGATTGTTAGTCTCGATTCTATGGAATTAACACAATTAAATACGCACACTAAATTCTATTACAAGAGGGGTCTTTATAGCCTTCCTAAAATGAGAGGTGGAGTAGTGGAACTTGGAGTGCACTCCAAGTTTGGATAGATGATGCAAAAAAATAGATATGATAACTTGGCTCTGAAGCAAACACGTCCTTCTGGAAGGATTCTGTCGAAAATAACACCAACAGTGGATGATCTGATCCAAAGAAAACAGTCTACGGATTGAGTCCACGAATAGTGCGGCCTAGAGTTATGTCGCATGCGGCATAGAGGAGGCCGCACGACTTCCTGACTTAGCGAATTTTCTTGTAATTTCACCATTTTATATGTTGTGCACTTCGTGTGAGGTGTTGCATGCTCTATGTGATGCTCTATTTTGATGCTATCTTCGGAAATCGCTTAAATATGACATTTTTGCTATGTTTTTGGTCTAAATACGCAATTTTCTCAAAAACCTGCCAAAAATATTTAAAAACACGTTTGCGGTAAATAAATTAGAAAAATAGCTACTATGCATTCGCTTTTTGCCATTTTTCGAAAAAAAATATAGTGATTTTCGCTATATGTTTTGGCTTCATCAATGCCATACACTGCCATAAAGTGTAAATTGAGCAAAACCCAGTGCTAAATGTATCCATTACTCCTGGATTTCGATTACAATGATAACTATTTGTAAACCGGCCTTGTAACTCTGAGGATGTTACAAACTGGCCATCTGATACAAAATCAAAATCATGCGCCTACTCTATATGCTCTGGCGATGGTGTTTGCAAAAAGAACCAAGTAAAACCATGAAGAAATTACTCGGAAATGAAGAAAACCTTGCTGGTAACCCAAAAATGGGTTCGAAGGCAATAATGTCACTTCCGACATTCGCAAGAGACCGGCACTAGGTGCAGTAGATTCCATGTAAGGAGACGATCATGTGGATGTAATCCTTTGGCATCGCCGTGGCCAGAGTAGTGCCGGAGCAGAAGGCTGAATCGGGAGGGTTAAACCCCAGCCTGCATCTGGAGTCGCACGATCTTTGAAGCCATCTGGATCATCCGATGTCAGTACGAAAAGAACATTTGAAGCACATGCGGATCTTGATGCGAGAGAATAAATCCCAACGCTGCTGAATCCCAACGCGGGTTCCCTGTCAATTGGCCCGCTGTTTAAATCAAGTCGGATTGGTGCCGCACAAGAATTGATGCTCCCAGCACTATCTGATGAGGGTCCAGCACTGATCTTGATGCATCCATATTTCATTAATGGCACTTATGAGCGCAGACCTCTGGAAAGTACTACCTCTATTGCGCAGCCCCTACTATCTCGCGCTTAAACCCTTGATGATTTTAAAATATGAATCCAGACCCTTGCAGCTGCCGTTAATTAATCGCTGTAGTAATGTACAATATTCATTGATAGCCTCTTAGCTAAGAAAGTGCATTACAGTAGGGAAGACATTATTTTATTGTTTGTGCACATGGAGTGTTTATAGTGGCCTAGTGGATGTCACATTTTTACTTCTCGAGATCTTAATGAGAAGTTTCCGGGCCAAGAATTCTAAGTCTGGAATTTGTTTTCACTCGAGTGAATTTTTTTTTTACTTTGTTTGAAAAGTAAATCCAATACCATTATTTTACTTTCTTATAGTGAAATAAATAAATTAATTTTATATAGCCTGAAAATATTTATACTGCACTTAAAATCATTATTATTTGTGATATTTTGATTGAATGTTAAACCTAAAAAATAATAAATATATCAATATTTTGCAAACCAAACTGATTATTTTACAAAAATAAAAAAAGTAAAAAAATCTAAAAATAGTTATATGTTTTTTTGAATTATGCAAGAATTTGATATTTACATTTTTATTCAGTATTTTAGATTAACTGTTCGGACATGAAAAAAAAATTTTGACCAGTTATTAAATCGGCTTATATGCTAACATTAGTATGTTAGCATCGCTCTTGATTAACTTACGGTAAAATGAAATAACACTGAATTGAACACTTCTAATATTGTATCAAGGTTATATCTTGTATCTTAGGTTCAATAATCAATTGATACTAATTAAGAAAGTATTATTTTATTAAATTAATTTTGTTAGTTATGACAATAAGTCTACAAGTTAAATTATTTTTTTATTTGTTTTTTGTGCAACAAGCCCGTAGGCAGTCTACAAGTTCAATCGAAACGTTTTTTTTAGTTAAAACATTCAAATGATAAACAAATTTAGGTACATTAGAAAAAGGAAGGATTGCAGATGAGTAGAATATCACATAAAATAGAAAATTGAAGGTCCTCTGTTCGATGATGGAAAAAGTGATTCTCCCAGCACAGCATTTAGTACATGACAAAATTGCTCCGAAAATCCACTACAGCATTTGCATTTAGTAACAGTGTAGCGAGTCATTGACGCTTTCACTTAACCTCTACAAGAAATTGACAAACAAATAGTTTGGATTCAGTGAGTGACAATCAAATAATTTGAATTCAATTCGGCAGAGTTAAAAATTTGGGATTCTAAAATAATTTGAATATAATTTAAAATAATTTGATACCACAAAAAAGAAAAGAAAAAAAAACCCAAAAAAGCCTCCAAAAAATAAAAAAATACGAATTATTTGCGAATTTATCGAGTTATGTCACTATGTTACAAAGTTCTTGTATTCATATCATCTATTGTAACTCTGTGAAAGCCACATATTAGTACACCTTGTAACTCTGTGAAAGCCACATAGCATCTATTGATCTACAATAATGCAGCAGATATGTGAGATTATTGAAAAATTGAAGTCGAGCAAGTCAAGCACCAGGCTCTATTCACCTCTTCCACATAAATTCTATCCAACAATCTCTGTTCCTGCATTCATTCTAGGCAGTGATCTATTCATCTATTTTGCAACTACATTCATTTCATCTACCAATTTTCAACGCGCTCTCTCCCTCTCTCTCTGATCTCTTGCCATTGGGTACGCATTTGTGTTTTCCAAATCTCCGCTTCTCATCTCGACCCTTCTCTATCTTGCCATTTGGTACACGGTATTTGTTTCCAAAATCTCTAATTCTCATCTCTCTCTTATTAATTAACCAATCGATTTGTTTGGTTATCTTCATTTCTCCATTTCTTCTCTCAACCAACAATTTGGTACACTACAGCAAAAAATAAAAATTGCTACTTTTTCTTTCTCTAGTCATTCCCAAGCATCACTAGCAAGAAAAAAAACCCCAAAAAAAAGAAAGAAAGATAAAAAAACAGCGGCTGAGAAAAGTGTCGCACGAGAAAACGAAGAAACTTCAAGATGGATCTTTCAACCTTTAGAAGTTGGGCTAGTTCTGCTGTTTTGACCGTTGGCCAATTGGTGGGGTCCTCTCTTCTTGAGAACTTTGTCAGCGAGGCTTATTTGTACTTGCGTGGGCATGGCCGTATTCTGCCAGCCGACACCGAAGCCGAGCTAGAGAGGCTACAAATAGCTCTTCCCCAGATCACAGCTGTATTGGGCATTGGCGAAGCTCTGAAGATGAAGGACCCGAGTGCTGCTTTATGGGTCGAGCAGTTTAGGCAAGCTTTGGAAGCATCCGAAGACATGCTTGACGTGTTGGAGTACAAAAAGCTGGAGGATGAGGCGAGTGGATCTCCTACTGGTTCAAAGAAAAGAAAAGCAAGTGCTCTCGATAATGATACTTTGAAGAGGTTCAAGGAGGTTGTAAGAATGTTGGATCGGGCTGCTAACGGTGTGGAGCGTCTCCTCCAAGCTGCCACTGTGCTAGGTATTCGTGATCTTTCTAAATCTGGGCAAGAAGTTTTAAGGTGTGAAACTACTTCCTTCGTTGAAAGTGAGGTGTTTGGCCGCCATGATGAGAAGGATAAGATAACTAGGTGGCTGAAAGGAGGCTGTGACAATGTTAGTTCTCACCTCTCTTCTTTTGGTATTGTCGGTGTAGGTGGACTAGGGAAGACCACCCTTGCACAATTTGCATATGAAGAGATGTTTGAGTCAAATCATTTTGACGAAACAATTTGGGTTTGTGTTTCTACTAATTTTAGTGTCGAACATATAACAAGAAAGATGCTTGGTGAACTAGGCGAAACTAACTGTTGTGGTAAACCATTAAATGCACTTCAGGAAACATTGAAAAAAAGGTTACGTTTGAAGAAAGTCCTTCTCGTTCTAGATGATGTCTGGGATGACGAGAAGAGGAGGGATTGGGAGAAACTAATTGCCCCTTTGAAGTTTGTAAAAAAAGGGAGTAAAATCTTATTTACAACTAGAATGGAATCCGTAGCGAACTTGCTTGCCAGTGTGATAAGTAAGGAGTACGAATCTCTCGCATTGCAAGGCTTGCATGAGCAAGTGTTGCAATTGCTCTTTAATAGCTATGCATTTCATGGTATAAATCCTGACAATCATAGAGATCTGCTAGCAATAGGAGGTCAGATAGTAAAAATGCTCCTAGGTAGTCCATTAGCCGCAAAGGTAATTGGAAGTTTACTGAATTTGCGTATGGAACCCCAATATTGGAGAAGAATTTTGAATCATGGATCTATATTTAACTCAGAGCAAGGAAAGGATGTGATAGAGGTTTTGAAGTTGAGCTACTACCATTTACCAGCAGATATGCAGGTATGCTTTAGGTTTTGTAGCATTTTTCCACGAGGTCATTTGTTTGATAAAAATGATTTGATCAAAATGTGGATCACTTCTGGATTCATCCGACAACAATTACGCCAGGGAGAAAGGCCTGAGGATATTGGAGAAGATTACTTCAATCAACTTCTTAGAAAATCATTCTTTGAATATTCTAAATCATGGGAAGGTAAAAGGTATGTTGTGCATGACTTGATGCATGAATTGGCCCAAAATGTTTCCACTGGGGAATGTTGTAGAATAGAGCCTAATGATAAATCTATTACCATACCTAGCACTGTACGACATGTTTTTGTACATGCAAGTGAAATTGAAAAGATCTCTCATCTTGAACATTTACGCAGCTTGGTTATAACCGCTTCTACGGAGCAAACTAGTACTGATCCATATTTATTTGATCTACCGAACAATTTAGTGAAGAAACCTTTACGTTTATTGAAAATAGAAGGATATTGTATCCCGAATTTGCCAAAAGAGATAAGTTGCTTGATGCACCTTCGCTACCTATCCATTGAACGAATTTATGCCAGTCAACAATTTAAGTACTCGGCCCTTGTTTCAATTTACAAACTTTACCATTTGCAAGTACTAGAGTTTCCAACATGGATATTTCCTAATCGTTTAAATTCTGGTGATAGTTCATCATATTCAGGAATTGAAACAACTGGAATGACCAATCTACTTAGGTTACGTTACATGAGGCTTCCTGAGGAAATACAAATCATTCGTGGAATCCACAAGCTGACATCTCTCCAAGAGTTAACCTTTTTGTTGGACAAGAGAGTGGTCATTGTATAAATGAACTGGGCACACTAAGCAATCTTCGACACCTTTCCATTAAAAAAATTGAGAATATATTAGGGGATCCTCTTGAAGCTAAGAGTGCCAACCTACTAGGGAAGAATAATCTAATGTCACTCTCCCTTGAATGGACCAAAGGAATAAATCAGTATAGCCCCGAGAATATCATTGATAACCTTCGACCCCATCCAAATCTCATGGAACTGACAATTGATAATTATAAAGGCCTAAGATCTCCTAGTTGGATGGAGGAATCACCCCCTTTAAATCTGTCATCCCTCAAATTAATTTCATGTCCAGTCTGGATTAACCAGTTGTCTTCTTGGCAAATGCCATATTTAAAAATTCTTGATATATATAATTGTGTAAGGCTGGAGAAGTTACCTGATATGCCTGTTTCTCTAATTGAGTTTCGAATTTATGATGGGGGTTTGACTTCTCTTCCAAATTTGTACCAAAGTTCTGGTAATAATGCTCCTATCCCTGATACGACCCTGAAATCATCACTAAGAGTAGTGCGGATAGAAAGATGCCCAAACTTAATATCCTTGGGATTTCTGCAGCAAGAAAACCTAGATTTGCAAGCTGTTGAGAAATTAACCATCAATGAGTGTGAGAAATTGGAGAACCTGCCTGCTCATGGATTTGGGAACTTAGTGTCCTTGATATACTTATCTTTAAGAGATTGCCCAAACCTGGTGGAAATGAATTTTCAGGGCAATCTTCTGCCGGAAAAGCTCCAACAACTTAACATGGGAAAGTGTGGTGGACTTGATGTACAACTCCTTAATGCATCATCTGCTCTCACTATTCTCACTGAGCTGCAAATATCAGAATGTGCAAATATTACATCTATTACTGCCTCACATAACTCATTTAAATCTCTTAAAAGCTTGAATATTCAGGGGTGTACTGTGCTTGCCGAAATTTCATTTCAAGAAGAGGCACATGGAATCAATCGAGAAAACAACTTTAATGTCTTAAAGATGGATATTACGGATTGTCCAAACCTAACCAAATTCCTCATTAAGAACGTGGCAGTGAGTGCTCTTCCCGAATATTACCGAAGTTCTGACTCTAGGGGAGGCCCACCAGCATCAACCCTAAAATTATCGCTCAGAGAAGTGGAGATAAGTAACTGTCAAAAATTAACTACGTTGAATGGATTTCTGCAGCAAGAAAATGTAGATTGTCAGTCAATTGTGAAGATAGAAGTCAGCAAATGCTGGAATCTTGAAAATCTTCCAGTAGATGGTTTTGTGAAATTTGTATCCCTGAAGGAATTGACAATAAAGGATTGCCCAACGCTGGTGGCTGTTCATGACCAGGGCATCCTTCTGCCTACAAAACTGGAAAAGCTTTCAATAGCAAACTGCGGCGAACTTGATGTGCCATTGCTGGAAGCAGCATCAACCCTTGTTACTCTCACTCATCTTTCAATTATTAACTGTGCAAACATTTCATACATTCCCACCTCAAACAATGCATTCAGATCTCTTAGTAGTTTGAGTATCAATGGCTGTGACAAGCTCCTTGAACATCCATCTAGGATACAAGAACATGATGCTAACCAAGGGAGCAACTTGTCATCTATAAAGGTCACCCATCTTGATATTGATCATCTCTCTCTCCTTCTTATCGAACCACTAAGAAGCCTAAAATCTGTTAGTAAACTGAATGTCTCTAATTGTTCAATGATGGGTAAATTACCAGAACATTGGCTGCTGCAGAACAGCAGTACCCTCAGTTGCTTGACAATCCTTAATGCGAGTACGCTGCTGTTATTGCCTCCTACAATGGGGAGGCTCACTGCCCTTGAATGGCTAGAAATCTGGAATGGTAATTTGCTGGAAGAGCTTCCAGAGTTACCTGCTTCTCTGAAAGAAAAATTCATTCAATGCCGTCGATTTACCTCTCAGTCTGGAATATCCACTCGAAATTTTTCCCTATTTGCTGAAAGTTCAAACCATTGGGAAGCCTGAGATTTACGCCGACTGATGTCTCTAATTGTTCACCTGAAGTTACCTCCAATACGTGCAATTGGATAATGCTTCATGATTTACCAAACTTCTCTAATGATAGGTACGTTCTTTTCCAATCTATGAAATCAATAAGGCTCTTGCAATAGATTTGGTTATTTTAGGTAACGATGCTTTTATTTATGACTTTTCTCATTATAAACTTTAAAAAAAATTTGTAGGTTTTTCTACTCTTTGATTTGGTCCTGAACAGACAACGCCCACCAAATGACAGTGCCAACTCAACTGTTGCATATGTGTTATTGTCCAGAGGATTGGAGAATTATGATACACACAAGCTTCATGCCATTAAGCACAAGGAATAAACTGAACACGGTGGCCTTCCATGCAGGTATATATCTCTCCTTGTTTCCAAGCTCCGTTCTACTTCTTAATTTTAATTTGAGAGATACTAACACATTTTCAAACTTGTAACTCCGCCTATGTCTTAATGATATAGCCGGTCCCAAGCCTGGATAAAAGGAGGGTTAACAATAAAATTTTGAAAAGTGTTAATTAGATGAATAGAAAGTCATATAAAAAAAAAAAAGACACCAAAACTGTTTGCAAAAAGAAATGAAATAACTAAAATGAAATAATAGAAAATTTGCAAGTTTTTTTAGATAAAAAGCAAAATTTATGGTTTCAATGAACTAGTCTGCCTAAATTTCCGGAACTGTCTGATGTTGTTAGCCAAAGTTATTTTTATCTGTTTTTTTCCTTTAGTTTTTTTTTATCATTTTTTATGTGGTGCCGGTGGGCGGTACCTTCTTTGGTTTTCATACCACTAGTGTATCTTTGACCATTGGTATCAGTTGTGGAAGCTTTTTGGGTTATCTGAGTGATCTGATGTCTTCACTTGGTAAGAAAGTATGTTATCCCAATTCAGTCCTGAATTGAACTGCATCTGTAACCATACTGGTATAGTAACTGTAGCAGCTGATGAAAGAGTTTTTAATGAGAGGGAGCTCGATGTCAACTCCCTCACATAATGAATTTTTCACTGAAAATGGGGACCATACTAAACTGCAATTTCAGATTTGTTTTGCAAATAATTATGGATGCAGGCATATAGATTGACTTCATTTTTACGATGAAATTTAAACTGATTGCATTGACCTCTTGTTTGTGGGTGGTTGGGTTTCAATCCTGGCTTTTGACATTGTACGATAGGTTCATGGGGCTAATTATGTTGTGATACAATTAGTATTATATGATTGAGGAGGAAACCTTGATTGTGAAACCATACTTTCATCAGCGTTGTGTCATAGTATTTGTCACTTGGTTGTACCCATTCTTGAGGGGCACGCCACTGAAAACCATGTTGCTAATCAGTTTAGATCATTAAAAAAAGTTACTACCTAATCTTCGATACACTAGTTGATTTTTTTACCTCTCTTGTTGAATGAAATTGATAATAACTAATATTTTGACCTCTTTGAGGGCTTGTAAGTTGTAATGCCTTCCATTTGTTGATACAGGTAATGACTAATGACCGATTAAGTGATTAACTCATCACCCCTTTAAGAGCTCCAGTCCACTTCTTACCAGCTAGGTCAGGTTCAGACTTCAGAATACTCAGCTTGCCATACTGTTCTGGTATAGTGAAAAATAAAAATGGGTTGAGCCCTCGCTACCACACCTCCAGATTGCTACAATTATGTCCTAAATAAAAAAGGCATGATAATAGATAGAATGTAGAATTCATCAACTACCTACAGAGGCACTAGGTTAATAGGTTTTCATTAACTTCTCTCATTTTCTTATTATAGGTGGCACTGCCGAGGAGATTGAATCAATCAATCAGTACAGCTTCAGCCACAGCGACGGGGGTGCCACTCTCTTACATTTATATTCTCACCAGGTCTTCATTTTCTTCTTTGTATCTTTTGGTTTTATCTTGTCTGATTTTGTCAAAAAAATATTCATTTTGACTTGTCAAAGAGATGAAGTCTTGTTTTTTAGATGTGTTCTGTGGTTTGAATGACAGCTGATGTATCGGGATGGAACTCCAGGCAGAGTCTTAGGCTTCTAGGATTATCAGCTTCATGTAATAACTACTGGACATGATTGTTAATTTTTCAAATTACTTCAATCCCGACTGTATGCTATCCAATTTTTTTACTAAAATCAGGATTCACTATCACTGGTACAATTGTAAGGCGAAGAGAATCTCTCCTGCGGTCCTACCTTCCGTCGCCGCTCTCTCATCTCTCCGTCTCTCGGCTCTACCCTGCTCGCCTGACATACCTCCATCGTGTCTCGACGACCCTCTTCGCCTCAACTTGTCACGTGCTTGCCTCAACTGCTCTCGCACACACCTCACCTGCTGGCCTGCTCGCGTTTCCTCCCTTCCCACCGTTGATGATTCAAAGGTCTATTCTCTTCAGCTCTCTGTCCGTCTCTCTACATTCAGGTATTTATCTCTCTTCCTCTTTCTCTCTTTTCTCATTCAATTTAGGGTTTAATTAGTGGATTATTCAAAAAAAAAAATGGAATCTCGAACCAAATATATCCGCTCTTTTCTGTTAGTTGATTATTCTCAAAAAATGGAATCTCTGACCATTCCTCTTTTTTCTGCTCTGTGCGTAATTTTAATTTTAGGGTTTAGGGTTTGGGTTTTGTACCAATTTTCTGAATTGTTTTTTTTAGTTCTATTTTTTCTCTTAATTCTAAACAATATAAGAAATTGTGTCATACACAATATGATATGGTCATTTCTTTTTCAATTCAACTTTATTTTTTAAAAGTTGCATATGGGAAATGCATTGCCTTCTCGATTTGATACTTTCTCACAATTCAAAGGTCACAGCATCAGTTTTATACCTTGTAAATAATTTATGAAGTTATTAACAAATGGTGTATAACAAATGAAAGATCCTAATGATAGGCTAATAAAATCTGATAACTGGCATGTCAAGTTCAGTTTTGGCGAAATCATATTATCAAGAAATACTCATACTTACTTCACCTTTGTAGCACAACACAAAAGAGTTTTGTAGGCTCACGAGTTGATTATTTGCAAATCTTCTTTTTTCACTTTGCAATCAGTTAACACAGAGATATTTGCAGGTGTTGTCTTGAACAAACAAGCAATTTACAGTACATGTTTGTAGCTGCTGTCCTCACTGAATAGAGTGAGTTGAATGTTTGCAAATATTCTTCTTTCACTTTGCCTTTTCAATCAAGTCAAAATTGTACTAAAATTTACAACAAACAGTCTAGTCCAATGTATACAATTTAACTTATTATTTTTAAAACTGGGTTAATTATTTCATATTGTTCTTGCACAACATTGCAATCAGCTGACACACAGAAGTTTGTAGTTGTTGCGTCCACAGAATAGTCAATTTAGAGTACCTCTTGGAACTCTTTGTCAGTGAGTGCACAGGTACTTTACCTCTTCTTTCTTAGCGTCTACATTTATGTGTAACCTTGCTTCAGAAAATTAAGACATAGAAGCTAACTTTTTGTGTGTTATATGTGTTAAATGCAAGGTCAATCAACATCAAGGCTTTTACTAGTCAGTCTCTCTTCCTGCACAGAGCTTAAGTACTGGTTTTTTCCTTATTTTGTAAAGTACTTACTTTTTCTTTTTCTTTTTTCCTTTTAAGAAATTTAAGTGAAATCATTGTTTTACTCTTTTTATGCACTACCATCAAGCCTATTGTTCATATTATGCAATAAATTTAAGTGAAATAAGTGTTTTTCCTATTCTGCCCTCATTACAATATCCCTCTTAATTGCCATGCCAATCCAAACAACAAGTACACTAGCAGATTAGGTTATTTCAATGTACCCCACGAAATTGTGAATTAAATAGGAAGAGAGGCTAATTAAGTAGGTTAACACATTGATTATGTAGGTTATTTCAATATCCCAAATTTCAAAGTAGTCTTTGATACTACAATCTGTCACAAGTTATCATATTAGGTTAACACATTGATATATAAGGCCACCACTATACAATAGTCCACACATAAAAATGCTCTTAGTCATGACATCAGATTTTTGCTTGTAGTTGTAACTTTCGCTTTCTCCCACTGCCCATAAATAAAAATGCTATAATACACCATCAGACAAATACCCTTCCTCTTTTTTTCTCTTCCTAAAAAATTACCATATGCCACTAACCTCATTATGAAAAATACAATTTTCACAAACCCTTCCACACCAACATAAAAGAAACATAAATCAAAACAGAATGGTAAGATCATGCCAACTCTCAAATTCCATATATGCCCTTTATAGAACTTCTGATTTCCTTGCCATACCAAATGCAAATCACCAATATAGTACCAAGACAAATACTCTTTATAAAATATGTCATATCAAAAGTACATTCCCAACACAATTTCACACGTCTTGCACAACCCATTTATAAAAATGTTGTAGGTGATAATATAAGATCAATGCCCAATTTACTTTTTTTTTTTTTTTTTTTTATGAACAAAAGGTACAGCCTATAAAATCCCTTGCTTAATTGACAGAAATTTCAGTTGTTGTATGACACAACAATGGTTTGGTATCAGTTCTCGCATATTCACTTTTTCACCTCAATGACAAAGTAAAGAGGCTTAAAAAAAAAGGCAAAATAACACTCTCTTTTTGTGCAGTGGGGAGATCAACAAAGGGAAAGAGAAGGAAGAATGACAGAATCGTAGTTGTACAAGAATAACAAAATCGTAGCTGTACAAAAACTTTTACATATTTTGTGTTGGTAGTTGTAAATACTAAATACTATTTGGTGTTGGTCCGCCCAATGGCAAAACACTTGCTCTCATTTTGTATGAACAAAGGACTGTGTTGGAAGATTTTTGACAAAGGGATAACATGTTTCCATAAAGCCGTTATCCTTCTTCCAAACATGGATAATAGACCAATAATAAATGCTCTCAACTGTACTGTTGCTGTTATTTTCGGGTATAGCTATGTTGACTATCGACAAAGTTTTTGTAATATGCCTATAAAATTCCAATTTCGGATGTACAAAACTTTAATATAAAAACTTTCTATGTACAATTCTTCATGCCTCAAAAAGCAATTTCCCATGCAATGCGAGTCGTCTGGCTAGTGACATCTAATGCTTGTGCATGAATATTGATGTGCTTTACGAATTTTGATGAGTTAGTAACTGCGAACATTGTACAGGCGCATGGCAATATTTGGCTTTTTTTTATTTAGCGCGAATAAGTTTAGTCAGATGCTGTCCGTTCAGAACAGTTTTGATGATTATATGATTTCAATTTTAGTTCAAATTGATCAAAAACATGAATACCTCAAATTGATGAAAAAATGAATGGCCCAAGGTAAGATGTTGCAGTTGTCGAATTGCATTTCAACAAATATGGCCCAACGTATATTTTTAATTTAGAACAAATAAATTAAATATCTTTATTTTAAATATATAAACAATCATTTCGAACCGCTTCAACATAATGTCTATATGAAAAATGAGGAGGGATCAAGTTACAACAAATTTGAGTTACAACAAAGTTACAATAATCATTTTTTTCATTTTCAAAGTCCAAATCGTCGATCCAAACCATTCAACATGATCTCCACAATAAAATGTGCTTGTAGATCAAATTTTACATTTTTTTTGAATTTTTTTACTATTTATTAAGTATTTTACAAAAAATAGTCATATTCAGACCATTGAATTTTGTACCCATCTTAATAAATAGTAAAAAAATTCCAAAAAATGTAAAATTTGATCTGCAAGCACATTTTATTTAGATAATCATGTTGAACGGTTTGGATCGACGATTTGGACTTTGAAAATGAAAAAAATGGTTGTTGTAACTTTGTTGTAACTCAAATTTGTTGTAACTTGATCCCTCCTCATGAAAAATATACTTGGATGTCAAATTTTTATATTTTTTAAAATATTTTACTATTTTTCTAAATAGATAGAAAATCACTATTTGGAGATGGTCTAGAATCTTTAAATCAAATGTTTTTCTGCCTATTAAAAAAATATTAAAAAATTATAAATTTTTGTGTCCAAGTATATTTCATATATATGAAAATCATATAGAGCGGCTCCGACGGTTTGAATTTTGAAAATCGAGATATAAATTCATTGTACGATCAATATGTACTAATCATTATACAGAGAGTACCATAGCCTCACTCTTCACGTACATATGCATATTATTATTTAGAGGATATTTATTTATTTGGACGACATGACATTAAATTTGATCCTAATTGATTAAAAATATGATAGTTTAGCATCAATAAGTTCATATTCCCAATAATATTCAGAGAATAATTTCTCGTTACAGTGATTATATGACTCAAGTTGAAGTCCTTACTAATTAATTAAAATAAATCAAGAACGCACGCAATAACAAATTTGTTTGAATAAATGCATGATTTTGTTTGGATAAAATGTTATCGGTACCACTTCCTTCATTTCATCCTCCAGCTGATGGGCCCGATAATGGGTGCAGAGGACTTCAGCTTCTTTTCACAGAAGATCTCAGCTGCCATGTTCTTTATTGGTGTAGGAAGTGAGACTGTGGACCAAGTCCATTCACTTCATTCCTCATACTTTAATGCTGATGAGAAAAGCTTACCCATAGGTGCTGCTGGGATTCTCAATACGTCAAGTGACGTTAGGTGCGTGCCCTGTCGTGACTAAATTTGAAAGGACGGTCACGATACGTTACTCATGCCATGGTTACACATGATGTGTCTAATGTGACTGTTCACGTTTAATTTTTTTTTTTCTATAATTTAAGTTAGTTTATTCAAAATTTACCATTCGATCAAGATCTAACGGTCCTAATTACACATGACTTACGTGATCACATGCTGTAATCACATCTTTCGCGTAACGTGCCTTGTCAATTATTTCAAAGATAGTCACGTCACGCGAATGGTCACGACAGACAGAGACCCGCACACGTGCCGTGATGTATTCGATCACACCAGCGAGATTTTTTTTAATCCTTAGGTGCTGCCTTGCATTCTGCAGTTACAATTGAATATTTGGATAAACAAATAAAAATTGTTGCTTCAATTGAGGAAAAGGTAATCTAAAGTGAGTATGAAAAATTGTTACATGAAAAGTTTTTAAGGGGCTAAATGAGAATCATCTAGGGCCTTGCATTACAAGTTCACATAAAAGAGTTCTCAAGTTGGTATAATATATAAGAACAATATTCAATAAGTGTAATTAATACAAAATACATCAGTACCAGAAGATATTATGTGCTCAAATTGATCAAAATATGAATGGACCAATTCAAGGTGTTGCAGTTGCATTTCAATAAATCTGTTGGCATAATATTGTGACGTATATTTTTAATTTAGTACAAATAAATTCACGCACAAGTACATAATATTGTTTAGAGGATATTTATTTGTTTGGTTACTACATGACTTTAAATTTGACTCGAATTGATTAACAATATGATAGTTTAGCATCAATAAATTCAAGTACAAGTTCATAATAATATTTAGAGAATTTTTTATATATCTTTAAGAGTGATTATATGACTCAAATCATAGACGTCGTAATTAATTAAAAGTATCAAGTACGCACGTAACATGCAATAAATGCATTTCAATAAATTTGTTTGACTAAATTATTATTGGTACCCCTCCCTTCTTATTATAACATTTCAACTTAGACAATATAAATGACTCATTAATTTTGTTATTATAACAATGCATATAAATTAAGAAAACATCAATGTTTTGACTCTTTATTAGTATAATTTCATTTAATACAATTGATGTTCGGAGGCACAATCCATATATTAATTAAATCATTCTTACTAGATAAAAAAATAATCTTGAAGGAATATGCTACAAAATAAAAAACATAATCTCAATGTGGAAATAATTATTAATATGTTAATCTCAAAGCTGGTATAATGTTCCCAAGTTTCACAACTCATTTTTCTAATATAATTATCCAAGAGTGAGGCTACGGTGCTACGCATAGCACGGATTGGGTCCGTGCTACGGCTCAAAATTTGACTTTTCAAAATTCTAACGGTCGATCCGAACCGTTCAACATGATTATAAAATGAATATGTACTTGCAAACCAAATTTTACATTTTTTCGAATTTTTTTACTATTTTTTTAAATAGACTGTTTTTGGATGGTCCAGAATGTTCAGATCAAGTGATTTTCGAAAAAATACACTAACTATTCGACCGGTGACGTCAGCGGGATGGTCATCAGCGACGAAGCAACTGCATCCGGGTCATCTGCTACCGATTTAGATCATCAGCGACCGGTAGACCCATCAGAGACCGGCGAAAATACCATCAGCGACCGATTTGGCCGGTCGCTGATGGGTATGATTGCTGTAGTGCAATGAACTAATGACCCGAGCTAATGTCGGATCGATCGAGTTTTGATAACATTGATAATTCGAATTACAACCATCACACACGGAAGGTATAATTAAGAAAATGTGATCAACATCTTTTTTTTTTTTTTGTATTAAAAAAACCAACATTTTTTTTTGGGTAATTATAATTTCCTCCGTGTTTCAATTCCCCGTTAACTAAATTTCTTCTGACAATACCACAGATTTTAGCATACAGTTAACCATACCAATTTTTTAATTTCACTCAGTACCAATCTGTATTTCAATTTCAATTTTGTGGCAATTTGAGAATTTTTTGGAACTTTTGGTCAATTTTGGGGATTTTCGAATTGGTTTGGTAAAGAAAAGACTCAAAACAATAAATTAAAAAAAATAAAAATTCTAGATTCAATCTAAAACAACAACACAACATACATGTCTCCTTGTGTCTCTCCTTCGCTTGTCATCCCGGTACCAGAGACATCCAGCACTGACGCAGGCTTCTTATTCTAGCTCGAGATCTGATGGGGTGGGTCCTACTATACGGTGATTCATCTTCCTTCTCTTAAATCTCTTTCGTCCCCGCTGCGTCTCTCTCTCTCTAATTCTGACATACGGTCCCACTTCAGTACACCTGACACTACTAGAATTTCCGCTTTTTCCATGCGTAGCAATGTTATTTCCATGGGGAGGAAGAGCCCTTGGAAAAGAAATCGAGTTTTCTGACACACTCAACCATTTCCAACGGGGGTCCCATGAAAATAGTAGCGCATGGAAATCCCTGATGTCTGCCTATGGAAATGTTACCTATCCGCCGTTGAAAATACTTTTGCATGACCCATGACCCGCCAAACAGACCGAATACTATATTTTATTGATAGCCCATGGAAATACCTCATGAGCTACCCTTGAAAATAAAATGGAAGTGGTGAGACCTATTATTTCCATGAGCGGCCCTTGGAAATGTTGTGGTTAGTTTGTTTATATTATATTACAGTGGAGGTTCATGGAAATAGTGAAGCACTATGCTCATGGAAATATTTTATGGATTCAGTTTATATTATTTTAAAGTTAAACTTGTTATTTCCATGAGCCTACCGTTGGAAAAGTTTAGTTCATGGAGACAGCAACGTTTCTGTTTATTTGACATGTCCCTTCGAATGTTCAACAAAATTAAATCACAGCAGCATACAAATATTCAATTGTGATATTTAAAATGAAGTATACAAATGAAGCATACAAATAATTGATTCACCCAAAAAATAATTGTACACACATACAACTATTGAATTAGAACTCTTAATTGGAATCATCATAGGCTCCTTTTGAATGATGAATTTTATTATAACTCACAACAACAACAAGTTTAATGATTTTTTTAAGATGCAAAATGGTAGTACAAATTAATATCGAAACAAACAAATTTATATCAATGGCATAATCTATCCATATGTGAGCCCACAATCAAATCTCTGAAAAACCAATATTTATTTATTTTATCTCAAATGTGCAGCTAGACACTACAATAATTTGATTAAATTCCAATGCATATGAAAACCAACAGAAAATTCATTGTTCCAGTTTAAATAAATAAATAACAACAAGGGCAAACATGAAATTAATGAATTTCCTGTATAGAAGATGACAGTCCATTTGATTCCAGCATCAATAGAACACCTAAATTAACCACAACCAATTGTCCTAATTTGTGCACATTTCCCATTTATCTCTAATTAAAGCTGATTTATCATCTGAGCATAAGACCAAATTCAACAAGAAATTAAAAAAATAATTAGATTTTCAAGAAAGGGCAAGTCTTTTCTGCTTAGAGAGTAGCTTATTCTCATTAATCATGCGACCACCACTCATTGTAGTGTTGCACGCATCTTCCCTGCATTTGTCTGGTACGGTAACCTTCCCCAAGCATTGACTAAGCACCAAGCATTAACTAAAGATCATATATTTCAAATTTAAAGAACTTCACTAAATTATTTGAAAATGTAAAGAAGAATGTCAGTGTCCAGCATTTTAATTATATAGGCCAAAATATCATCAAAAGTATCTTCTAGTTCCCCAACGTAATAATATTCTATAAATTACTTTTGATTTTGGCAATAGAGAGAAATTTATGAAAGAAGAGATTTTGAAGCTCCATTTCAAGTCAAATAACAAAAACTACAATTAATTAGCCAATCTTTCCACAATATCCTGAGAAATGCAAAGAATTAATAGATGTCAGATCCCAAATTCTGACCTAATAATTAAATTGATAATCACAATTGAAGAAACCTATTGCTTGAAATGCAAAGAATGCAAAGAAGTAACCTGAGAGGAATCTTTTCCAGCTAGAGCCATTAGATTTACACCATTTGATGAGTCCCTTACAAATAAAGAAATGCAATGACGCATGATTTTTGGCATGTACCATAAATACATCTGTTGGTTCTTGTTTGATTAGTGCTTTTTGAGACTATTATGGCATATATATCTTATTTGTTTCTATTAAAACTACAAGAAGAACCAATCGTATCATTAGAGCTGCTGGTACATGCATATAATTGTTGGTACACGGTACTGCACATTGTTGTGATAAATCTAACTATCTAAGGGCACTCTTAGAAAAATCAAAGTCCAAAAGGAAAATTAACAAGTAATCACATTCATGCACATCTATTGGAACATACCAGTGTGTGAGACCTGATTGTAATTGTGCTTTTTCGGTCACCAATTGAATCTTCAATTTCTTTTCTTATAAGCCCAGCACATCTATGCATCAGCTACTGTCGGATCTAAACAGAAATATTATTTTACCTCAGAGTATAGGGACTTCCTATCCACATCACAGATGGGTTTATTTTAGATTCTAACAACCATAAAGCACCAATAAGAGAAAGGAAACCAAAAATAAAATTGAGGAAGTCTACCCTCGTACAGATCTTGATCTTAACCATTACAATATGCTACCCAGGTACACCAGAAAAGTTAAATACCTGTATCAGACTGTATCTGATATGAATTCATGCATGATATGTGTGCATATGTATATGACATAACAGCTGGCGAACCAAATATTTCATATATTATATTATAATTCAAATATCAATGCTGTAATTCACAAGGCCTTGGGAGGACCTTTACATCTACATAATATGACAAATACAAAATATCATATCCAGTTTTTTAAAATTTGAGCACTCTTATATTTAAACAAAAAGTTTCCATTGATTTATTTTTAAAGAACTGTTTTTTATGTACATTTCGTAAAAGTATGTGCATATAAACGTACCAAATCTTAGAATTTTGAAATTTATGTATCCACATCAGATGTGATACTCGTGGCTTTATTCATGCAGCTTAAATTACAAACATATGGCATTATCAAGAAAAATATTTAAGAGCTTATTTATCTCACTTAATTTCTTGCTAAGACGTACCTTTTACTGAGGTGATTACAGAGACGCATCAACACTCGTCTGATATTCTCATGTGATTTTAACCAAGCCATGCGCCTCCTGCAGGTAGCTGGTGGTGCTGGAAGGTCTGGAAGGGAGCTCCAATCCACCCGATGAATCCGTGCTCCCATAACCACAAGATTTCTAGTGTACCACATTATTAATTGCCTAAAATAAAGTTTTTAACTAGTTAGGTTATAAGCAAACAAGGGACATATAATAATCATTCTAACGCTTACTAAATCCTTATCAAACACTTGATAAGCCAAATCGAATAATTCTAGAATCTAATGGGGCATTTCTACAAACACATGTAAGGCGCGAGCAAGAGAAAAATAGACGGTAACTCGCCGAGCAGGCGAGCACATCAGTCGGGAGTCGTGACTCATGACCGCCTCAAGCACACCAGAGACAGGGAAGGCGAAAATCCCCCTTGGGTTTTAGCCTTTTATTTAATCTGTTAAAATAAAATAATAAATCTATTATAAATGCAAATGCTTACTGATTTCTAACATGTCATAGCAATTCTAAAAGAATATGAGAAACCAGGCCAGCTGAGGAATTGGGGCCAATTTGGAATATACGGGGCAGATAACAGAGAGCAGGCAGCTCAAAATTACGTTAATAGAGAGCAGGCAGTCCAAATTCAAACTCAAAATTTGACTCATGATGCAATTCAACTCGATTAAGCTACAGGAAGCATAAAAAAATAAAATAAAAGATAGGTTTCCAGAAAAACATATACTTCTTGCAATTTTGAGGCCCGGACACTCTACTGGAGCACTGTCAGACTTGATTGTTAGTTTGATCCGGCCAAAAATCAACCTTGGGAGCAGTGGTTTCTTCAATCGCAGCGGCCGATCAGAATATGAAGTGGCGGGAAAAAGGGGGGAGGAGTCGAGGAGAGAGAGAGAAACGAAGAGGAAGGCGAATTGGTTTTGCTATTTGGGGGTTTTAGAGGGAAACGAATTGGATGGTTCTGCTGTTAGGGGGTTTTAGAGAGAAACGAATTGGTTTTAGAGGGAACGAAGAGGAAGGCGGTAAGAAGAGAAAAATTCAGCCAAGGAGAAAAAAATGAAGTATACAGAGAGGAATCCTCTCTGGATGCAATAGGGGAACAAAAAAATTTGGGAAGTACAGATTTTAACAGAGCAGTTTTAGCTTCAAGAAGTTTGTTAAATATATTGAACGCTCTTTAAATTATATAGCAGTGTGCTGCATAAAACAAAAAATGCTCTGCTAACAAAATCGTCCAAATGAAGACATCAGGACCCTTCATTGCTTATCGGACGACTCAGAACTTGATATTTACTAATTATGTGATGCATGTACAACAAATAATATGAAAAAAATTAAAAAAAAAATTTTAATTTTTTTTACATCTTCTATGACCAAAGCATACTTATAATTGTCAATTTTATAGACTTTCATCATCATTTGCCCCTTTAAATTTAGCAAATATTTGTGGACCGTTCATTTTCAAGTGAGCGATCGTCGGTCGATGTGAAATGAAATGATTCCAATTTTTTTTTGAAATGATCAAGGGAAAACATTGAACGTAACCAGCATAAAATTTTTACAAGTTTGTTACGTCCGAGCTTCGATCCAATATGAAGTATTTATAGCCCTTCGATGTTTCAATATTCTATCGACTCGATGGATAGGTAAATAAAACAAAAAAATTGTCAAACTTTGATACATGAAAATAAATGCAGTGGTCTTTATTTTCAACGGTTCCGATCGACAAACGGACAACATATTTTTGTGCGCCTTCATTAACTTACAAACTAGAGTTTATGTTTCATAAGACATATACTCTTGCTTTAGGAGTTAATGAAGGTGCACGAAAATATGTCGTCCGCTGGTCGATCGGAACCGTTGAAATTAAAGAGCACTGCATTTATTTTCTTGTATGAAAGTTTGATAAAAAAATAATTTTATTTACCTATCCATCGAGTCGACAGAATATTGAAACATCGAAGGGCTATAAATACTTCATATTGGATCGAAGCTCAAATATAATTAAACTTCATAACTTATGTGTTGGTTACATTCAATATATTTCTTAGATCACTTCCAAAAAAAATTGAAATCATTTCATTACAGATCGACCGTCGATCGTTCATGTAAAAATGAACGGTTCGCAGATATTTGTTAAATTTGAAGGGACAAATAATGATGAAAGTCTATAAAATGGACAATTATATGTATGATTTCACCATAGAAACTGTGAATAATTTAATTTTTATTTTTTTGGAATTTTTTATATTATTTGTTGTACATGCATTATCTAATTAGTAAATATCAAGCTCTGAGTGGTCTGATAGTTAATGAATGGTCCTGATGTCTTCATTTTAGATGTTGTGGGTAGGGAGTCCCTATTCTCTGAGGTAACATAATTTTTCTGTTTAGATCTGATGCACAAGATTCTTTAATATTCATATGTAATGATGATCAAACAGCCCCGATCTAAACACAAAAATTATGTTACCACAGAGTTTATGAATTCTCCCAATATATGCAATACAAACCCCTTTATTTTTACTCTCTAGACCTTAACGAGATTCCTCCACTTCTCCTCTCCTGGAAATAAATCTGCTGTGATTCCGAAGAATCACAGGGACCCTGAAATTCTCAATCTATCTATTCATTTCTCTTCAAGCACGAATCTCAGAAACAAATAGTTTATATACACGAATCTCAAAATATATTAATGGGTGGATTGGAAATTGCAGAGTCCCTGTGATTCTTCAGAATCACAGCAGATTTATTTCCCTCCTCTCCTCCATGAACTCTCCTAAAAAACCAAACCTCAGCGCCAAAACCCTAAATTTTTCGCTTCCCTCCTTCAATTCCCTCTCAAAAAAATTCTCTCACTTTTAAGAAAATTTCGGTTCCCTCTCACTCCCAAATCCCCGCTCAGCCTCGTCTCGCTTCCTTTCTTCTCCTCTTAGATCTAATCCTCCCAAACCCGCTCAGATCTCCCTCATCTCATTCAATCTGCACCTTCTCCCAGATCGCACCGGGACACCATCTCTCTCTCGCTCTCTCGCCTCAGATCGGCGCCAGCACAGATGCACCATCTCTCTCTCGATCTCTCGCTCTTTCGCCTCATACCCCAACCCCAGCACAGATGCGCGCCCGTCAGCTTCAGCCCCGCATAGACGCGCCCCGTCATTTAGCACAGACCCTTGTAAGGCCTCCTTGCTCATTTCTTTTTTCTTCTCGGTGGTGCCTTGGAAGGCTTGAAATCTGAACTCGTGTTGAGTTAAATCTGCGCCTTTGTGAATTGCTTGCTGATTTTGCTTGATTGGGGCTCGAATTGCTTGATGACCTTGAAATTTAGGTTATGAATTGTTGAAGAAATTTAGAATTTAGCCCTTTGTGTTTGATTTCCTTGTTATGTGGTTATTAATGGTATGTGGGCTGAGCCCCCACTTCTTGTTCATCCTTAATTTTTATGCTAAGAAATTGATTAATGAATTGTGTAGTCTGTTTAAATCGTGTACTGATATGGAACTCAAAATTAGATGGCAGGTATGTCCGCAAAATAAAACACACTGGCTCTGATAAATGATTGGTACAGACTTAGTTGCCAAGAAAATTGGAGAACATGTGACTGCAACTTGAGCACACATCAAGTGCTGATAGCCCAAATTTATGCTGACCATTCTAATGCTCAGATTAGCATAGCCCTGCCAAAATAATCATGCATATCCAAACAGATGTTTTTACAGATACTCTTCATTCCTCGAAATCTTGAAAGTTGCTCAACCTACCTGTCATTCATTTGCTTCTCAAACAAGGGTGATATTAGGGATAGATAAGGTACTGGAGAAGATCAGTCATATTACTCATTTTGGATGGATGTAGCTCATATTTTTTGTTTCGTAGGGCTGTATCTAATTATTCTTTCCTAGGTTGCATTTAACAATTGCCTTTGTTTATTCAGATCTGTGGGCTTGAAATTGACACTAGATGATTTTCAGAAGATCAGTGATAAGGTCCCGTTCCTTGCTGATCTCAAGCCGAGTGGCAAGTATATATGTCATGGAGGATTTGCACATGGTAAAAGCACGAAAATGCTGTTGAACTGTTCTATCATATGCAGCCCCCCTTTTGAAATTTTCAACCTTCAAACTGCTTTTTACGGTAAATTTGTTGTGTTTTATCTTGTTGTAATTTGAAGTTTTTGGTGCAATGTAGATTGGGGGAACACCAGCTGTTATTCGCTACCTATTGGAGCATGACCTCTTGGATGGTGATTGCATGACTTGTGAGCATTTGCACCAATCATTTATTGAATTCTTATGAAAATTACAGCCGTTAGAGAAGTTCACAGAGAAATTTTCTATATTGACATTCAGTTTGATGGGGAGCCGTTTTTTCCCTCTTTTTCCTTTATTTTTGGAGTTTTTGTGCGTAATTCTTGCATTTTTTTCTGTTTATTTATTGTGTCAATTTATATTTTTACTCAATTTTTTTTCTAATTCTATAGCTTCTATAGAATTTTTTCTGTTTAGTGATTGAATTATTTTTAGTTTTTTTTTTCTGCTGAAGTATCCCTTTTATTTTTTTGTTTGAATTTGTTTCAATAGATGAAATCGTGCCCTAATTGTATAGGCTTGTTTTGATCCAACTATGCATGAAAAATGATACATGTGCAATTGTGAAAGATTAAAAGGTCCTATTTCTAAATTTGACAGTTGTCAGCATTTGGACTCTTAGTATTGTTACAGTGAAGTTCTTTTTTGCCAAATTTTATTTCTATCGTTGTATAATTTTTAGAGTTCTCGTAACAATTATGACTTCTTTTATTTAGGCTATAACACTTTTTTTTTTCTTTTTTTTAGGTTACTGTTACAATAAGACCCTTAGCATTTGACTTCTTAAAGAGCAACTGGTACTGATCTAAACGTACCAGTAAGTAGCCTTACCAGGTTTAGAATGCTTTCTTGCTTCTCTTTTATCAATCATCTTTGCAAGTTTGAACAGAAGTAAATTTACAGTTTTGTTGGAACTTAAAAATAAATAAATAAAGACTAGACTTCCACTATAAAGGACAATTTCAATTATTTATGTATTACAATAAGTTTATGATTTGATTTGTTAAAATTTCAATTTGATTCTTAATTGGCAACATTTGGTTTTTTTCATACTTGATACTGGTACATATCAGTTGGTACTGGTACGACCGCATGGTACTTGTTAGAATCGATACTAATTGGTGCAACTGGTACAGAATAAATTTGTACCAATTAGCTAATTATAAACTAAAGTGTATATATTTATAATAATAATCTAACCAGACTAAGGGTTATTAAAGTGTCTTATCATTTAATCTAACAAACAAAAATATGTGTAGATAGTCTTAGCAGGGAAGTTCACATATTACGGAATGATAAACCAAAGGAAGAAAAAAAAACAGCAATTGAGGAGAAGAACAAGGGTTAGTGGGAGTGTAGGATACCATGCAGTGAAGACAGAAATGATAGAAACACTTTATCAGTAGATTTATTAGATAGTATTTATCAGTAGATTTATTAGATAGCAAAACTTACCATCGTCCATGATAAACAGCAGCAAGGTAGAGTACAATTTTTAGTAACTTTTCACATTTTTGCAAAATGCATGTCCAAGCTAATAATAATAATATAATTCTCATGTTTTATTTTCTTAATATTGTAGGTGACAGACTTGATAATTCCACATGGATGTTTACTGGACAATTGCTTGATAGAGCACAACATATTTTCTTAACATCAATCGCTCTTCTAGTATGGACAAAATCTTCATTAGGCATAATAGAGGATCTAGAAGTTCTAACATATGAACATCCTTGGGGTAATTTTTTTTTTTGTAAATTTGCGTTAATGGGTGGTGGGTATATTTTGGGACAATGTGTTGTACAAATTCTTGCAATTTAGTATTGATTTTTGTAATGCTTTTTGGCATTTTGGTACAACGTATGATGATTATACTATGTCGATTAATGTTAATTACATGTTTTTTTCTCTATATTTCAACGTGTTTGTTAATTTAGCTGAATAGGAATTGGGGAATGTAAACGGGTCGGTACTGGGTTGGTACAGGGAGGATTGTTCATATGTGGACATTTTGGAACTAAAAAAAGGAGGTCAGTATTTCCGTGGGTATATCCAAGGAAATAATAGCGCCCAAATCTGACCAGGTGGGCCCACTTTCACTGGCCATGGAAATGCTGGAGTAGGTCCCACGTAAATTGCCCATGGAAATACTTAAGTGGGTCCCACGTAGAATGCCATGGAAATACTCGGGCGTCTTCCTTGGAAATAGACAGGTGGGACCCACGCTCTCTCCCTTGGAAATACTCAGTGGGTCCCACGGATGCTCCCCATGGAAATAATCTAGACGGTGACCAAGTTTGAAAGTTTTTCCATGCGCTCTTTTCCATGAGCAGGTTCATGGAAAAAATCAGAATCAGGTATTTCCAACGGCGCCCTTGGAAATACTGACTATTTCCAACGAGGGTATTTGCAGCGGGAGTTTTTCCATGAGTATCGCATGGAAAAAGCCATTTTTGGGCTTTTTCCATGCGTAAGCCCATGGAAAAAGCCATTTTCTCCCCATGGAAAATGCGGAAATTCTAGTAGTGTGACTAGTGAAGACCCACTCGTCAGCGAAGCATCCTCTATGTTATTTCTCAATTGAACTCGGCCCAATGGCGACTGAACTGATCCAACTTCCTTACCTTCTTGCTCCAATAGATACTCCTAAATCATTAATTAGATTTCTTAGCCTATAAATATATTTTTCTAAGATCACAGTTCTTTTCAATCATTATAGTGGACTCATTAATCCCTAAAATTTCATATCCAACATTTTCGATTTCAGTAGGCCCAAAATAGTCCAACTCAAAGATATCTTTTCACTACTACAAAAACTGGCTTTGTACACTGCACATTGTACACGGATTTGGCAATTATATTAAAAACAGTGTACCAAACATGAGTCCAAAAGATCTACACGATTTCTACACGGATAATTAGTTAATAATCAGTGTAGAATTATTAGAGAGAGCTACACGGTTTATTAGAAACCACAAATCCGTGTGTAAAGAAGTGGGTGTGCAAATAATTGAGAGAGCTACACGGTTTATAACTAATTATCCGTGTAGGAACATTATACACGGCTTTTTGATAATATAGCCGTGTAGAATTCGTATAATTGTACACGGCTTTATAACTAAAAAGCCGTGTAGAAATAGGTGGAGAGCTACACGGATATGTAACTAAATAGCCGTGTATAATAGTGTAGGGTTTTATTATCTTCCCTTCCAGAGCGCCGTTTTGATCAAGTTTTTAGTTCATACATCTCGAACTGAGCTTTTTATTTCTGCGAATTGATCGAGGCCAGCAGCTGAGATCTGAGATCTTTGAATTAAGTTTGTATTTTCTCCTCTCCATCTTTCTAAGGTTAGTAATATGTATTTAAATCATTTTCTTTCTCTAATTTTCTGTTATTTAGGCTTATTTAATTAGGTCATTTCATGCATTCTTGAATTCTTAATTTTAGATGTAATTAATTAGTGTACGTATTGTGGTCCAATAACCGACCTTTAGATGCTTTTAGGTCCATGCCCGTTCAAAATTAATCCAATAGGGATTAATTTTGGATAGTCCCCGTTTTGGGACTGCTCTTTGAATATTATGTCTCATTTAGGATGTGAACACATATTAGCGGGATTTAATTAGTATTTGAGGAAAGTTCGACAGTATTTTCCCTTATTGCTCCTACGAGTATGTGGTTCGTACGCATACTTGGGGAGTTAAGGGGAAATGCTGCCGAATTTTTCTCAAATACTAATTAAATCTCGCTAATATGTGTTCACATATGAGACATAATATTCAAAGAGTGGGTTAGGATTGTAAACCGGCCCTTTGTAAGCCCAAAATTTTGTACACGAAGGAGAATGTTGACCATGCATGATAATTAATTGATCAAATCATTTTTTTAATTTAATTTACAGATGGATCGAAGCTGGATGTATGAAATGCGACGTGACAGTGAAGAATATTTGGTTCGCGTTGATGAGTTTATAAAATTTGCTGAGAGTTATAGAGTGAATAAAAAAGAAGAAGACATTTTATGTCCTTGTAAAGATTGTAAAAATTTATTAAGATTTTTGGACATCGAAGAAATTAGAGCTCATTTGATTTGTCGGGGATTTAAGAAGAGATATACATGTTGGTTCATGCATGGTGAGAAATTTGGGGAAAGTAGTAGTGCCAAAAAGGATTGTAATCGTGAATTGAATGATGAGAATGTTGGAATTTCTGATAATTTTGAACTTGATTGGAACGAGGATTATGAGAGTGCCGAATATTCTGATATTAACGTCGAACCCGAAAATGACGATGATGAGATGGAGAGGAATTTTGATGAAAATGTAGAACACGAGTTTACTGAAAATTTGGAGGATATGTTACGTGATGTGGAAGATGAAATTAGTGATAAAAATTATGATAAATTTCAAATTTGTCTAATGAATCCAAGAAGCCGTTGTATCCCGGGTGTACCAAATTTACAAAACTGTCAGCTGTGTTGAAATTATTAAACTTAAAAGCAGACAATGGTTGGAGCGATAAGAGTTTCACGTCCTTATTACAGATTTTAGGAGAAATGCTCCCAGATAACAACGAGTTACCCGGTACAACATATCAGGCAAAGAAGTTGATATGTCCAATGGGGTTGAAGATCGAAAGAATACATGCATGTCCGAATGACTGTGTATTGTATCGTAACGAGTACGAGGCCATGCATGTCTGTCCTAAATGCGGTGTTTCACGATATAAACGTCGTAAGGACCAGGACACTGATGATTGTAACGAGGGACACAAGTGGCCGACCTCCGGCTAAGGTGTTGTGGTATTTGCCGATAATACCGAGATTCAAACGGTTGTTTGCGAATCCCAAAGATGCAAAATTATTACGCTGGCACGAAGAAGAGCGCAAAAATGACGGTAAACTAAGGCACCCGGCTGATTCTCCTCAATGGAGAAACATTGACAGACATTTCAAAGAATTTGGTTCTGAACCGCGGAACCTTAGGATTGTGGTGAGCTCAGATGGAATGAGTCCATTTGGAAGTATGAGCAGTCGGCACAGTACTTGGCCAGTTCTTTTATGCATCTACAATCTTCCTCCTTGGTTGTGCATGAAACGCAGATATATAATGATGTCATTACTAATCCAAGGACCCAGACAACCCGGAAATGACATAGATGTATATCTCGCACCATTAATCGAGGACCTCCAAAAATTGTGGCGTGATGGCGTCCCGGTGTGGGATGCGTATATGAAAGAGACCTTTACCTTGCGGGCCATGGTATTTTGCACCGTAAATGATTTCCCCGCGTACGGGAATTTGTCGGGTTACACTTGTAAAGGAGCAAAAGCGTGCCCGATCTGTGAAGATGACACGCAGGTGCTGAGGTTGAAAAATTGTCAAAAGAATGTATTCATGGGGCATCGTAGGTTTCTTCCTATTAATCACCCATATCGTAAGAAGAAGATGGCATTCAACGGGAAAATTGAGCTTGGAGTGGCTCGTCATCCATTAGACGGGGAGAGTGTCTTCGAACGGGTAAAAAACATTGATGTTGTTTTTGGAAAATGCGCCAAAGCACTACCGAAGAATATTTGGAAAAAGAGGTCCATATTTTGGGAGCTACCGTACTGGAAATATTTAGAAGTGAGGCATTGCCTAGATGTCATGCATGTCGAAAAAAATGTCTGTGACAGTTTAATTGGTTTATTATTGAACATTCCGGGGAAGACGAAAGATGGTATTAAAGTGAGAAAAGACATGGTAGAGATGGGAATACGACCCGAGCTCGCACCGCAGGAGAAAGGGAAGCGCACATACCTACCCCCCGCACTGTGCACAATGTCAAAGAAAGAGAAAACAAGCTTCTGTGAATGCCTCAATGGTATAAAAGTCCCATCAGGATATTCTTCGAATATTAAGAAGTTGGTGTCGATGAAGGACTTGAAACTGGTCGGTCTGAAATCTCACGACTGTCATGTTTTACTGACACATATAATTCCGGTTGCAATTCGGGGAATTTTACCAAAGCACGTTCGTCAAACCATTACGAAGCTTTGTTCTTTCTTCAATGCAATAAATTCCAAAGTGATAGACCCTCTAAAATTGGACTCTTTGCAAAAGGAGGTCGTCGTTACTCTTTGCCAACTTGAGATGTATTTTCCGCCATCTTTTTTCGATGTCATGGTTCACCTTGTTGTTCATCTTGTGAGAGAAATTAAGATTTGTGGTCCCGTGTTCCTTCGGTATATGTATCCATTCGAGAGATACATGGGCATCTTGAAAAAATACGTAAGGAACCGACATCGACCCGAAGGCAGCATTATAGAAGGATATTCTACGGAGGAGGTGGTTGATTTTTGCACCAACTACTTGACCGGTGTGGATCCTATTGGCGTTCCAAAATCTCGATACGAGGGAAGGCTCCAAGGAGTCGGGACAATTGGGTTGAGAGCCGTAGTTGCTGATCTAAATGAACTACAAAAGGCACATTTTATTGTACTACAACACATGACAGATGTTGCTCCCTATATAGATGAGCACATGACAATCCTTCAACAACAAAACTACACGAGGAGTCAGAAGTGGCTTACTAACGAGCATAATCGTTCTTTTATAGGATGGCTGAAAGAAAGAGTGCAGTCACACCCCGTACCTGAAATTGTTAAACTACTTGGCGCAGGACCCCAAATTGTTGTTAGAACATTCCAAGGATACGAGATTAACGGATATACATTTTATACTAAATCCCAGAGTGATAAGAGCACGATGCAAAACAGTGGGGTGACGTTGGTGGCGACCTCTCAAGAATTCAGTAGATCCGGAGATGGCCGGGCTGTAATAGCATCAAAGTCATATTATGGCGTTATTCAAGAAATTTGGGAGCTCATTTACAGTCCTCGCCTGAGCATTCCCGTGTTTCGGTGTCAATGGGTCGAAGACCGAGGTGTTAAAGTTGATAACGACGGGTTCACACTCGTTGATTTAAACAGGGTTGGGCACGTTGACGATCCGTTTATACTCGCCAAGCAAGCCACCCAAGTCTTTTATGTACAAGACCCGAGTGATGATAGGTTGAGCGTCGTCCTATCCGGAAAAAGAAGGATTGTCGGGGTAGAAAATGTCGTCGATGAAGAAGAGTACGACCAGTTCGACGAAGTACCTCCATTTTGTACCGATGTGCATACTGAGGTAGCAACACTTGAAGGGGTAGACGAAGCTGACTACATGCGGTCCGACCACAATGAAGGATTATGGGCCGAGGGTACCGTTCAAATAGTGGAAAAAAAGGAGAAAAAGGAAAAAAAAAGCATAATGTGTAATATTTATTTTGTTTAAGACCGTGTAGCTTGTAATATTGCAACTTTAGCTTGTAATATATCAAATAAAAAAGGAAAAAAAGAGGGAAAAAAAGAAAAAAGCATAATGCGAGTAATAGTATTATCAAATATTATCAAATATTATCAAATATTAGTTTAATGCTTATAATGAAGGATTATGTTTAATGCTTATAATATTTAAAAATATTAGTATTAGTTTTTGAAAATATTAGTTAAAACATTTAATAATAAAATAAAATAAATATTAGTTAAAATATTAGTTTTCACTAAATATTAGTTAAAATATTTAAGGAAGGATTATGTTTAATGAAAATATTATGTTCAACTTTATCAAACATTTAATATTAGTTAAAATAAATATTAGTTAAAATAAATATTAGTTAAAATATTAGTTTTCACTAAATATTAGTTAAAATATTTAAGGAAGGATTATGTTTAATGAAAATATTATGTTCAACTTTATCAAACATTTAATATTAGTTAAAATAAATATTAGTTAATATTAGTTAAAATAAATATTAGTTAAAATATTAGTTTTCACTAAATATTAGTTAAAATATTTAATATTAGTTAAAATATTTAAGGAAGGATTATGTTTAATGAAAATATTATGTTCAACTTATTATGTTCAACTTTATCAAACATTTAATATTAGTTAAAATAAATATTAGTTAATATTAGTTAAAATAAATATTAGTTAATCGATTAGTTTTCACTAAATATTAGTTAAAATATTTAATATTAGTTAAAATATTTAAGGAAGGATTATGTTTAATGAAAATATTATGTTCAACTTTATCAAACATTTAATATTAGTTAAAATAAATATTAGTTAAAATAAATATTAGTTAAAATATTAGTTTTCACTAAATATTAGTTAAAATATTTAATATTAGTTAAAATATTTAAGGAAGGATTATGTTTAATGAAAATATTATGTTTAAAATATTATGTTCAACTTTATCAAACATTTAATATTAGTTAAAATAAATATTAGTTAATATTAGTTAAAATAAATATTAGTTAAAATTGTCAAACTTCGGTATATGAAGTATTGCGGCCCGCAACCATTCAGAGAACTTTACTGAACCTGGGACCCACCTGTCGGACCAATTTATACACGGACATTTAGCTAATAGTCCGTGTAGAAAGGGTAGAGAGGTACACGGCCTTTTAGCTAATAGTCCGTGTAGAAAGGGTAGAGAGCTACACGGCCTCTTAGCTATATGTCCGTGTAGAAAGGGTATTGCACACGGCCTTTAGAGTAAAGTCCGTGTATAAAGATATTTGTACACGGTCTTTTAAGTTAAAAGTCCGTGTATAATAAGAAAAACACTATTATTCGAAATCCTTCTCTTCCAAAATTTTCACAAGTCCGAAAAGAGAATACACATCAGTTTCAAAAACCCTCACAGAGAAGATTTTGCTGAGCCTTCTCCGAGCTTTTCACCGCCTTCCCGCCTCGCCGCCTCGCCGCCTCGCCGCCTCGGTCTCTCTCCACCTCGGTCTCTCTCTCTCTAACCAGTGGTCTCTCTCACCCGTGGTTAGCTCTCTCTCTCTCGTTATTTTTCTTATTGGGTTTGAACCCGTTAGACATGGTTGGTACCGGTATTTGTAGTCGGCCACTTCTTCAGAGATGATTCTTACTGGTTTCTCCTATAGGAAATTGTTGCTACTTATTTACATGGAGTTATTAGCTAGCTATAGTAGTTTATTTTTTTTTTATGTTTCTATGTGTTGGAATTATAAAATTTGTTATGTAATGTTAGTTGATTAATGATGAAGGGAGAAATATCATATAGATATCTAAATTTTACTCCTCCCTTTCTTATAAGAATATCTACTGGTAATAGTAATTGATCAATTTGTTTTAAATAACTCATCTTTCGTGGAGGGATCAATTAAAGAGGTTAATTAGCAAGGAGTTGGTTGATTAAATAACTCATCTACTGGTAATAGTAATTGATCAATTTGTTTCTATGTAGGTTAATTCAAATAATCTAGGATATATGTCAACAAGTGATTGATTAATCTCTTGATGAATATAGGTTATATGTCAAAAGTTGGTTGATTAATCTAGGTTATATGTCAAATGATTTGATCTTTAATTTCATGCAGCACCATGTCGAATGAAAATGAGTACGAGGATATGATGGAAGAAGAGGAGCAGCAAGCTACTGCCTCGTCAGAAAGAAGGAGAAGAGGGCCTACAATGTGCACGAGCCATTCTGAGCAGACCCAACCCAAAATCTGGTTCACAGAGGACGGGCGTGCGCAGGGACCAGAACGGCTGAAATACTCAAATTGGTGTACGAGCTTCGTGAAACAAAATGCGAGTATCCTTGTTGAGAGATGGGATCATTTCGAGAAAGAGGTGAAGGACGAGTGGTGGAACACGGTGAAGGTAAAGTGCCTAACAACTCTTCTCTTGGATTTTCACTTATGTATGATCTATATTTAAATACACTAAATTTTTGTGTCAATCAGGCTCAATGGAACATCCAGAGTGATGTTCCAAAGAATAAGACGTTGAAGATTATGAACAATGGATGGAAGCAATACAAGAGCACGTTGAAGACGGAGTTCATGGAGAAAGGGAGAAATCCGGTCGGCTACTACAAATGGCTAAAACAAGAGGACTGGGATGCGTATCAAGTTTTGAAGTCTACTGAAGAGTTCCAGGTATCTAACTCGTGCCAAATTTATGCTTATTCTTTCTCGATTTGTACTTATCTTTCTAAAACTAACTGATCGTTATTGTCTTGTTTCCGTGAAGGCAAAGAGTGATAAAGGCAGGAGGACCGTTGCCTTTAACAAGTATCCACACCATCTAGGGTCAGGTGGTTACGAGGGTAAGTCGGCAGAATGGAGGAAAGTCCTGGATGCGAACAAGGATTCTGACTCACCCGTGGTTAGGATCCAAAATCCTAGGGGCAAGGATTGGGTCATGGGTAGAGCCGAGGTAACCGCTGACGGGAGGATAGTACTCCCAACGGAGTTGCAAAGCGTGGCTCAAAGAATGGTAAGAGTCATTTATAACTCCGAAAGTACGTCAATTGTTCTTTTGCTTTAACTAATTCTTCTACTTGAACAGTTGGAAGTGGAGGAGGAGGTCAACTCGGGTGCCCGGAGTGTCGATCGACAAAATGATTCCTTGTCCGCGGCGCTCGAGAATCCAGAACACCCGGGTCGAGTAAGGGGTGTAGGGGTCTACAGGGACTGGAAGGAGGTGTTCCGAGTGGAGGGAGAGAAACCTCGAAGAAAATCTCGTGCCAAGGTAAACAAAGACGAGATAGTTGCGCAGATACGCGCGGAGGTGAGCAAAGAGTACGACGCAAGGTTTGCTGAGATGGAAGCAATGTTGACACAAATTAGATCAGCAACTACGCAGCCATCCGAGCAACCACCTCCCATTTCGCCGGGAATTCGGCGAAGTAGTCAAGCATCCGGCACGTGGGGCGCGAACGACGATTTGGATAATCTCAAGGTAATCAATACTTCTTCATAATCTAAAGGTATTTAAAACCTGTTTGCAACCTTGTTGGACAATATCGCATCACTAGAATAAACAACTTTTCTATAAATTTGCAGGACCCCAGAGCATGCGACCTCGTCCTGCGGAACGGCAGTGTTTCTATGATCGTTGCTAAGGGCGTTGTACATCCACTCGCCAAAAGTGTACACAATACTCAGCTAAGACCCGACCATGCATGCGTGCAGGTTGAGTTAGTCGTGGATGGATGGCAGCGCGTACCCCTTCCTGTCCCTACCGACGACGCGGTTGTGCTTGATGACGCACGGATGTCATTTGTCCAATGGCCCAAGAGTCAGATTGTTTTGGATCAGGTAATTCATAAAAAATTCATTTATTTTTTACATTCAACTCATTCTTTTTGAAATACTAGAATAATACATCTATAACTTGATACAGACACGAGGAGATGATGTTACCGGTACGGCTCTCTCACCGGTACGTCAGGAGGTGGCTTGCGACATCGCGCCTGACGCGCCACAATCACCGCCCCGTCCTATGGTCACAGAAGAAGAATACAGCCGTTTGCCCAATGATTTGCGCCTTCTCCACGACTACTTGATGACGGCGCCCGACGGCATGGAGGCTATCATCATCCCTGTCCCACCTGGGATGTTTCTACACGAAGGCAGGCAGCTCCTGCTGTCGTTCAGAGACTTCAAGGACCTCTTCCACCACTCGTCATCCGACAAATGGCTCGATGTTTCACACATCACCATTTTCCTCATGTTAGTGATATTAAAATATTTTCATTATTGTATAGAACTCAAATATATATTCTAATTACAATATGATGAGTTTTCAGGAAGCTAGTCCGAAACTGTGATGAGATGGTTGAAAGGAAGAACTTGTGCGTGTTTCTGGACCCCGAGAAAGTGAGTTCTACGGCAGCGACATATTATCCGGATATGGCTATCGAGTACATGTGTTCTGCGATGCATCGTGCTAAGGCGGAGGAGAAGAAATTCATTCTCATGCCATACCACGAGGGGTTAGTTCTAATCTTAACTTATTTGTTGTTTATATTTTAATTAAAGAATTGTATAAAGGAATTAAAAGTTAAACATAAAAAAATGAAATCACACCATCAATCATAGCAAATACTCGTGTGACTTTTATATGCTAAAGTACTATAATTCTTCTCCTCGATCCAACAGCAAACATTGGTGCACGATTCTCATTGTGCCGTACTTAAGTGTGGGCATAATTATTGATTCTTGTAAGCCAGTAGGAAGGACCGCGGCTGCCGCCAAGTGCAAAGTTATCTTGCCTTTTGTGAATAAGTAAGCAATAATAATTCTATAGGTTTGCATTTCTTTCAATCATATCAAATTATAAAATTGCTAATTACATTCACTCACTTTTGTAAGGGCTTTTGTGAAATATATTAAAGAGGGAGGATCAGATAGCACGGGCACGCGCAAGAAAAGCAAGTTGAATTGGAAGTACATGGTGGTGAGCACACTTTATGAGTTAGAAATTTCATATCTTGTTAAAAAAATTATTGTCATTCTAACAAATGCCGCTAAATGTAAATTTCAGAGCCCGCAACAGAAGGAGGGTTGGGAATGCGCTTATTACACGATGATATTCATGTTTGACTTTGTCGAAAGAATACAATTCGAATTCCCAAAAGCGGTATGTACTTCATATGAATTTCCTATATAATAAGCAATTGATATCTACCTTTTCTGAAAATACTAACTATTATAAAATTATAATTTTGTAGAATGTGACAAAGCAAGATCATTACTCTTCGGATCAGATCGACGATGTGCGGTGCATGTGGGCAAGGTGGTTTGCCATGGAATTTTGTAATCCTCGATATGGATTTGCATAATTTTGTATAATTTGGTGTATTTATGAATATTGTATAATTTATTGCATATGGATTTCTGGCTAATCTGAAAAATATGAATTTCTTGCTAATATGGATTTATTGCTAATCTGGAAAATATGGATTTTGAAATCTGGAAAATCTGGAATATATAGTTCTGTAACAAAAATGGCTAGCAAAACTGGAGGCTAGCCGAAAAAAAAAAAAAAAAAAAAAAAAAAAAAAATGTACTTTCTACACGGATATTTAACTAAAGTCCGTGTAGAAAAAGGATAGCTACACGGTCATTTAGTTAAATGTCCGTGTAGAAAGAGGAGAGCTACACGGACATTTAACTAAATGTCCGTGTAGAAAGAGTCATGCTACACGGTTTTTTAGTTCAAAGGCCGTGTACAAAAAGAATCGTACACGGTTTTTTAGATAATATCCGTGTAGCTCGGTAAATGGAGCGCGACACATTCTGGTCTTTGTACACGGCTGTTTGTGAAGTTATACGTGTAGAATCTTTAAAATTGCACACGGCCAAAAGTCCGTGTGTAGTTATTGAACTAATCGTACACCCTCGATTTAAACACGGTAGGAAATCCGTGTAGCTCTTCCTTTATTGTCCGTGTATAATCTCTTTTTTTGTAGTAGTGTTTTTTCTGGCCCAATTGTTAAAATTACCAAAAACAAAACTAGACAGGACCACCACCCTCCACCCCCCAATTGGATCAATGAATGCAGATCTGAAGTGCGGCAACATCCAATTTACCTTATTTATCTTAATAAGCACTGGAGTGTATGTAGTTACACATTTTGGGTGAACTTATTTTTATATGTTTGAATTATATTAAAATGAACTTCTTTTTGCCAATAATTTATTCGTAGCCCCATTCATTTAATTAACATCAGCATTCTCAGTTTACTAAACATCGGATCTAAAACTGAACCCGATTTGATGTAAATAAAAAACAAAATATGCATGTAACTAAAATGTGATCAACATTTTTTTCTTTGAATTAAAAAAACCAACATTTGTTTGTTACATTCAACAACTAAAGGTACACAAAGTTAGTAATTAAGCTTCATATATTTTAATTATTTGAAAGAAACCTAAAGTGAAATACATTTTCCTGAAAAGCTTTTGACTGTCTGATTGAGATCCTGGAGCTTCAAAGGTATTTTGATGCTTTGGTGGAGCCTCATCTATTTTTTTTAAAGAAACTATACGAGAAGAATTTCTCTTAAGCATGCTTCTAAACTAAATTCCGTCAACTTTTTAGGGTCGAATACAAAAGCATTGGACAGCTAGCTGAAATGAAGATTTGTTTCTCCAGTTCCTTCCAAGTGGACCCCTTTTAGTGGGTATGACTATGAGGATGTCAGTTGGCCCTTCCATGTGCACAGCGCATGCAGCTATTGTTTTTCATCTTATGCGCTTTCAGATTTATTGCACTTGTTATGATCCCCAATTAAATATTTCATTGCTTGGAATTCTGTGGATGGAGCTGATAGCATATGAGCCGACCGATAGAGTTCCTACACGACTTTTGATGGAAGAACAACGGCACAGATCTTATACCAATGGCAGCATTCCCGCATCCCCTTTCTCAAAAGAAAAAAGAAAAAAAAAGATTGATTGGCTTCTTGTCTTTCGAAGGTGCCCTGGATCTGTATACTCTATTTTTGTAAATAAAAATTAAGCTCCTAGCCTCCTATTTATATTTGGACCATAAGATTTATAACAAACGGATTCAATTAATTCAATTTAGAATTCAGTGGAGCCTCTTTATATGAATTTACTCTGCTTTTTTAATTCTAAGACTCAATTTGAAATAGTAAATTTCTACTTTATAAAAGAAGTGTGGAAGATCTTATTTCGACAATTAATTTGTTCTTCTATTTGATACGTAATTTTCTAAACTTAATTACTTTTACATATTTCAAGTGAGAAGGCCGCCAAGAGTGCTATGGTTTATCACTATAATGATGCTTTGTAAGCGGATTAAATCGACTCCGAAAACAAAGCTGAGGAACTCAAAAGTAAGTTTTAAACATCCTTTGATTTTTTTTTTTCAAATTTATAATGATTTTCTTTCAGGACACATTCAAGTAGTAGTGAGAATTTAGATCGACAGGTTTGATTATTTGATTACGATATGTTTTAAAAAATAATTTGAACCATTCATGAAATTATAAAGCTTAATTTAATGAATTTAGATCGACAGGTTTGATTATTTGATCTATATGTTACATGGATGATCCATGTCTATAAAAAATAATGAAATTTAGTGTATGTTCTACCATATACATGAAGGATTTAAAATTTCATTGTATCATTAAACAATACTTATTGTATGAAAATTTATTGTTAAGTTATCAAAATGTTTAAAAATGTACTATAAATTTACTTGTTAATTTTATTTAAATTTATATGAAAAATCATTTGTGAAAATTGTTAAAATAATCATTCTTAAGTTATTCTTGATATGTGTCGGAAAATAATATGCCACTAATATCAAATAAAACAGATGACGACGAGCCATATTACAAAAATAAATAAATAAATAATATGGAGAAACCAAAATTAAATTGAAAGACAAATGCAGCTGTCACACTCCAAATCAGGATTTCTGAATTAGAGTGTGATCAATCCCCGTCTCGTGTCAATTAATCGAGATGACACGCAAGGCTAAACAGAAATAATAATCACACAACGGAAGCAATAATAAAATGATCAAGCAAAAGTCATAAATATCAAATAAACATACATACATACATAATATCCATGCAATCCACCTCGGGATAAAATAAACACAAACTAGTCAAAGGGATACATAATCTATCAAGTCCAATGTGTATAGCAAAAACATCGGACTCGCAAAACCCTATACAAAATACTCTAATCTAATCAGGTGATGTGGCCGTCGGGGACAGCTCCTGACGCCTCCTACTGCGGATCGTCAGACTCTGTACCTGCCCACATCAAAAGGAGGTGGGTGAGCGAATGATCGCCCAGTATGTGGCCCAGTACCCTTCAGGAATCCTCTTAAGTCAAAACACATTTAAGTTTGAAATCTACGTGAAGTTCGGTAAATGATTCATTTTTAATGCATATGCTGCAGTAATTAAACATATCATATTATCTACAAAAGAAAAATACATATAGTAGATGAAATGATGTGATTATCCTATTATGCCAACATGCTTTAAATTCCCAAAATAAAATACAAGCAGAAAAATATATTTATAGTCAACCGGAGTCCAGTACATATGTACTGTGTGTACAAATTAATATAATAATAATACGGATAATTTATCACCCCGTGCCGTGCCAATTTGAATTCATATATTCAAACCAATATAATCCAATAGGAGAAAACATACATGCAAGACGTAAGAATAAGTTAATCCGTTTCCTCATGAGCAAGGAGGCCTCCATCGTCTGGCCATAGACATGAATCAGAGAGGCATGTCACCCTCAAAGCCGTGAGACCCTTTTACCGCAGGTCTGGGCATGAGACCCACTAGAGCATGTCATCCTCACCGAGGTAAGCGACCCCTAGTGACGTGTCATCCTCGCCGGGCATGAGACTCACTAAAGCGTGGCATCCAGGACGAGTATGCGACCTCTAGTGACGTGTCACCCCAGCCTACATCACAATGCCACCCCTAGGACAGCACACTGGGGCGCTGGGCATGAGACCCTCCGGAGCGTGTCATCCTCGCTGGGTATGAGACCTCCAGAGGCATACGGTCCCAACACGCGACCTGGGGCTATGAAGTAGGTCGTACTAGACTGATAGCTCGTAATGTAGGGGAGACATAGCTCGAATCGTTTTTGTGCCTCTGGGCTCGAGATCGGTCCACACGTAAATGATAAAATGAATGAAAAAACATATACTACCAACTTAATGCATATAATAATATAGTATTCCTAAAAGACCACCCGAGAAACCAAGTGGTCCCTCGGCTCAATGGCTACCGGGCCGACCGGTTCCATACCAACCAGCCGAAACGCAGTCACTCGGTCTTCTACTCACTCTCCCCAATGCACATACTTAAAAAATACTATGTTGTCCTCTACGAGAATAGAACAACTATTATCCTAATCTAATATAATATTAATTAAATTACTCTACTCCTAAGAAAGCAGTAAATTTTCCATTTAGAAGGGATTATGCAAATCCTAAATTACAGTTCAGAAAGGATTAAACATGCTCTAATGCAGCTACAAAATTAAAGGTGCGAATGTCAGGTCAAGTGGTCGACTGGTAAGAGTACGCCACGAAAAGATAATTCAGATATCCCACACCTGTATGGCAAGTAGTGGTCGTACGCAAGTGCTAGCAATCCCCAAAATTCACACGATCCTCACCTGCTCCGGTATAGCCGTCAGCGGGATCGATCCACGGATCGGAATCAAAGTAGGTCTGCTGACCAGTGATTTGGACGTAAATTAATTAAATACTAAACTAGTCATTCGTATCCCTTTTTCCATTTAATTATTCTTAACTAATGTGCTAATTTAATTAGCTAATTATGGTTTGAAATTACGCTCAATCGGTTCGCTCAGTTTGACTCGATTCCGATTGAGCGTGAAATTTGGTCTAACTTAGTTTAAACTAACGTAATTTAAATACTCGTTATATTTTAATTTGAAGATAAACTATTTTAGTAATTAATTAAATACTCAAAATATCAATTATACCTCAAATAATCTTTTCTTGAATTCAAATTGCAGTTCCAAACTATTATTCACGTTATCAACATTTTAAAACTAATATTTCTTTGAAATTTCCACTAGAAAAGGCTTATCATACAAATTTTTACATCCTGTCACAAAGAGGTCCCTCTTCAGGGACTGTTTTCTAAACAAGTTTTATTTTCTGTCACAGTTTGGTCCCTGAACCCTGTCAGTCCCTAAATTTTGCATTACAACCCTGTTATTTACCAAAATCCACTCAGAGCTGTACAAAACACTGGAATTTTACAGATAAGACCCTGGGATGTTGCAGAATAACACAGAACTGTGCAGAATGCTGAAAAATTACATAATTGACCTTGTAAACTCAGAACCGCATACCAGTATACCAGAAATGTTGGTATTAACTGATACCAGTGTGCAGGTAGGTGTAAAGATGCAATTTAGAGCAAGGTATCAAAGAATTCAACTCTTATATAACAATAAATCAAGTGTAATGAGGTGTTTCATTGCTAGTTCATACATTTATCAAGGATTTAGAGCCAAGCTCGGATCAAGCAGCACCAACAGAAACATTAATCATTATGCTCATTTATTTTAGACATAGCATGAACAATTCATGTCACTGGTTTAGAAGCAAGCAAGAAATCAACAAAAAGAAGCAACTTTAAATTAGCACAAGTTTCAACCGATTCAAGGCACTCAAGCCGTAACAGAAATTTAAGATGCAAGGCCGGTTAAAATTGGACGCAACCGCACTAATCAATTTCAGACATTCAAAGTCATTGCATCAATAGACAATAACACAAAATTTGATTCGATCATTTTCACAATTTAAGGGATTTCAAACAAGTTTAACAAGTCAAGGTCCGAATCGGGTCTCGAATTCCAAAGTCAGAAATTTAAGGATGACAATGGTTCACATCAACATTCCAAATTCACAAGTAAATTAGCGGCGACAACCAATCGACAACAATTTACAACAGAGAGAAGGGGGTTCGACTCTTACGAAAAATCATAAGAAATTTCTGATAATTACATATCAATGGCTCAGTTCAATACTCGATTTCATATTCGAAAGACAACCAAGCAATTAACAACTACACCTAAATGAATTAGATACGAGAATCCGATAACTAACAAATATATGAAGCATTTCACATTCAAGTCAAAAGGGTCGATGCACTCGGGTCATCACAAGGCAACACAGAAAAATTGACGACTAAATGAGGATTTGTGAATTACCGAAATTTGTTTTCTCCAAATGTTTGACGAGTGGTGGTCGGTACCAATGTTGTGATGCTCTATGACCTCGGGTCCGGCCTTCTTCTTAATCCCGAGCACCACCAAGCCAAGAAGCGCGCAGCTTCGCCACTGAAATCACAAGGAAAACCCTAACGGGTTTGAGTTGGGAATAATCGAAATCCAAGAGAGAAAATGACATAGAGATAGAGAAAAATAGAGAGAGCCAGGGAGAGAGAAATAAATGAGATATAGAAGAGGGAGAGAAGTCAGAGGACCTAGAGAGAGCGCGACTATAGCCTCGTGGCCGCTGTACTTGTGGGAGAGAGTTTGATCGGCTCCATTTTCTTCTCCAGGAGAAACAAAAGAGAGAGGGTGAATGGGGGTGGGGTTCTGGGGTCAGCGAGAGTGAGAGAAAAGGGGAGGGGTTTAGAGATGGCTCACCGACAGAGAGAAGGGAAGGGATGGGAGAGAATAAAAGATGGGAGCTGCTTTGAGATTCGTGCATAAAAGGATTGAACGTTCGAGATTATTCCAAAATCAAAAGAAGTTTATATTTAATGATATCCTATGAATCAATTATATCTAATCAAAGGATTTGATAAAACTTACGTTTAAAAATTGATACGAACTTTTCGATTGTTCCTTGATTAATCTTATAATTTCGTTGTTATTAAAATGATTATTTAATTATGATTGTTATTAATGGTTGTATTCTTAACTAGGAAATCGCATTTACCAAAATTGATTTACAATTCATAAATCTTAATTTGATTGAATATACAAATTAATATAATCTAATTTGTAACATTTTGCGAATTACACGTTAGATTAACAACATATCTAAATATAGTTTAATTATTTTGTTTAATTAAGTATATTCAAATTTGTCTAGTTTTAAATTTAAATCTAAGACTTGTAAAAATACAAATTTATTAAATAAGAAATTTTAAAATAGCTACATCATCAATTTGATTATTTAATCTTCACTCTAAGTTAATTAATTAACTAAAGTTTTAATTAGTTGTAAATTTTGATTATTAGTCTAATTAATTAGATTAAAATTTACGGGTTATAACAACAGCGGTCGAAGAAGTGGATCTGGTCGTGGAGCGAGATGGAGATTAAATTCTAGGATTAAGTATGAATGTAAAATTAATTGATCTCCATTTTTTTATATTTATATATTATTTTCTATATAGATTAGAGTAAAATGTTATGAATAGTGTAAAATTGATCCTCATACGTAACTTGAAAATTTTATATGATTAACCTTTATTCACATTTTACCTTCATACTTTGAAAGTCTAGCTCTGTCTAGGGGTGTTCAAACAGTCAGTTCGATCGGTAGACCAAATCAACCGAGTTAAAATGACCAACCGAATAAGAACCAAACCATTTAAACTGAAAGAAATCAATATTCAGATAACATTATACACATTATTCAATTCCACAATTTATGTGGAGGTTCTACAATATCCAAATCAAAATGGAAGAAATGAAGCAATGGTTGAACCAAACAAAATATAAACCATACTTGAACCATTATAATATGGTTGGTTCGGTTTAATAGGTTTTGAAAAGTCTAAACCGAACCAACCCATTTAAACCGAAATAATTTCAAAATTCAACCGAACTGATCTATTCAAACCAAAAAAATTTAGTTCAGTTGAAAATCAAACAAACCAAACCATTTGAACACCCCAGCTCTGTAACTGCATTTACGTGTCAAATAATTGGGATTCCTTTCGTTACTAGCAAGCAAGCAAAGCATTGGATTTATTCTTAAAGATATAATCCACTACAAGCAGCTTTCAATCATACGGTTCAGATCTCACTTTACCCTCCATTTAAGATTCGTACCTCATTGGATCTCAATTCCCCTTCCTATTACATAAAAATAATGAAGTAACAAGAAAAAATAATAAATATTTCGGTTTGACAATTAGTCACCGTTTAACTTGCAGTAGTACTATGCATTAACCCAGAGACTTCCACCCATTGATATTGCTTTAAGACAAGATGATAAAGTATGTATGCTGGATGCATCTCCTCTGCTCCATTCATAGTGCTCTTCTTTTTGATAAAGTGTTTCAAGGTTTCTCTATTTGAACATCTCGTACTATAGTTCGAGTAATAATTTAAAAATTACTATTAATGCCTGTCTCCGTAGTATCTGGCCGGTCTATTTGGACTCTCTCCGGTCTTCATAGTATCTCGTGAACGTTCATGTCTAGTTCTGGCCATACGACATTTGAAAATAGCAGGTTACTACATTTAAAGTCAATTTCATAGTTTCAAATTATTTACAAATTTTTGAGTCCAATCATGTACACAAGTATACAAAAAATGAGTTTTAAAACCATAAACCCTAAATCCTAATTTGTAAACCTAAATCCTAATTTGTAAACCTAAATCCTAAATAATTTTGGATAGTTTCAAAAACCATAAACCCTAAACTCTAATTTAGGACCCTAAACCTTAATTTATAAACCCTAAATCATAAACTATAATTTTGGATTAATTATAAAACCATAAACCCTAAACCATAATTTTGGACCCTAAACCATAACTTTGGACCCTAAACCCTAATTTATAAACCCTAAACCCTAATTTATAAACCCTAAATCCTAATTTATAAACCCTAAACCCTAAACCTTAATTTATAAACTCCTAATTTTATCAACCCTAATTTTGGACAATTGTGGACCCTAAATCCTTATTTATAAGCCATAATTTTGTCAACCCTAAATTCTAATTTATAAACCCTAATTTTGTCAACTCTAATTTTAAAACAATCAATTGCGTCGGGAAAATCAACAATCCGTACACAATAATTAACAATTCAATTTCTACCAATCGTTCCAATGCCAATACAAGACACAAAATATAAATCAAATAAGTTATTTAGAGACTTACTCAGAAATAATTGGATTGTGACCGAGATAGAAAAGAGGGGTGGCCGAGAGGGGGGGGGGCTGAGAGGGAGAGAGGGAGGGGGTGGCCGAGATGGGGAGTCGGTTTTGTGGGGTGAGGGCGAGAAAAAGAGAGGGTGGCCGGTGGGGGCTCGTTTATGTGGGGTGATGGCGGAGAGGAGAGGCCGATGGGGTCGAGCGGGGCGGGTCAGCGGGCGGTGCAAGAGAGCGAGAGAGAGAGAGCAAGACAGAGAGAGATGAAGTGCGGGGTGAGTTGGGCGGGGCGGGTCCCCTTTTAAAAAAAGAAGAAGAAAATAAGCAGACCGCCCCACTGGAGGGCGGTAGGGCGGTCTGGTATAGTGGACCGCTCCACAGTAGGGCGGTTAGGATGTTTTTAATAAAAATTTGAGATTGAAGGCAAATTTGATATTTTGTTTTTTTGGGTATTAATAAAAAAAGCGGCATCTCATGTCCCTGAATTCTGCAAATTCACATCCCCTCACTAGTACAAAAAACCCCTTCACCGACTGTTAAAAAACCCTTATACCGACTGTTATTGAGGCGTCGGTGATGGCGGCGACGGTATAGATAAATCTTTACTGACGGGTGAATAACAATCAGTGTAGGCACCCAACACCGACTGTTTTTTGGAAAAAACAGTCGGTGTAGGCGCCCAACACCGACACTACTACAAAAACTGGCTTTGTACACTGCACATTGTACACGGATTTGGCAATTATATTAAAAACAGTGTACCAAATATGAGTCCAAAAGATCTGCACGATTTCTACACGGATAATTAGTTAATAATCAGTGTAGAATTATTAGAGAGAGCTACACGGTTTATTAGAAACCACAAATCCGTGTGTAAAGAAGTGGGTGTGCAAATAATTGAGAGAGCTACACGGTTTATAACTAAATATCCGTGTAGGAACATTACACACGGCTTTTTGATAATATAGCCGTGTAGAATTCTTATAATTGTACACGGATTTATAACTAAATAGCCGTGTAGAAATAGTTGGAGAGCTACACGGATTTATAACTAAATAGCCGTGTATAATAGTGTAGGGTTTTTATCTCTTCCCTTCCAGAGCGCCGTTTTGATCAAGTCTTTTAGTTAATACATCTCGAACTGAGCTTTTTATTTCTGCGAATTGATCGAGGCCAGCAGCTGAGATCTGAGATCTTTGAATTAAGTTTGTATTTTCTCCTCTCCATCTTTCTAAGGTTAGTAATATGTATTTACATCATTTTCTTCCTCTAATTTTCTGTTATTTAGGCTTATTTAATTAGGTCATTTCATGCATGCTTGAATTCTTAATTTTAGATGTAATTAATTAGTGTATTGTGGTCCAATAACCGACCTTTAGATGCTTTTAGGTCCATGCCCGTTCAAAATTAATCCAATAGGGATTAATTTTGGATAGTCCCCGTTTTGGGACTGCTCTTTGAATATTATGTCTCATTTAGGATGTGAACACATATTAGCGGGATTTAATTAGTATTTGAGGAAAGTTCGACAGTATTTTTCCTTATTGCTCCTACGAGTATGTGGTTCGTACGCATACTTGGGGAGTTAAGGGGAAATGCTGCCGAATTTTTCTCAAATACTAATTAAATCTCGCTAATATGTGTTCACATATGAGACATAATATTCAAAGAGTGGGTTAGGATTGTAAACCGGCCCTTTGTAAGCCCAAAATTTTGTACACGAAGGAGAATGTTGACCTTGCATGATTAATTGATCAAATCATTTTTTTAATTTAATTTACAGATGGATCGAAGCTGGATGTATGAAATGCGACGTGACAGTGAAGAATATTTGGTTCGCGTTGATGAGTTTATAAAATTTGCTGAGAGTTATAGAGTGAAGAAAAAAGAAGAAGACATTTTATGTCCTTGTAAAGATTGTAAAAATTTATTAAGATTTTTGGACATCGAAGAAATTAGAGCTCATTTGATTTGTCGGGGATTTAAGAAGAGATATACATGTTGGTTCATGCATGGTGAGAAATTTGGGGAAAGTAGTAGTGCCAATAAAGATTGTAATCATGAATTGAATGATGAGAATGTTGAAATTTCTGATAATTTTGAACTTGATTGGAACGAGGATTATGAGAGTGCCGAATATTCTGATATTAATGTCGAACCCGAAAATGACGATGATGAGATGGAGAGGAATTTTGATGAAAATGTAGAACACGAGTTTACTGAAAATTTGGAGGATATGTTACGTGATGTGGAAGATGAAATTAGTGATAAAAATTATGATAAATTTCAAAATTTGTCTAATGAATCCAAGAAGCCGTTGTATCCCGGGTGTACCAAATTTACAAAACTGTCAGCTGTGTTGAAATTATTAAACTTAAAAGCAGACAATGGTTGGAGCGATAAGAGTTTCACGTCCTTATTACAGCTTTTAGGAGAAATGCTCCCAGATAACAACGAGTTACCCGGTACAACATATCAGGCAAAGAAGTTGATATGTCCAATGGGGTTGAAGATCGAAAGAATACATGCATGTCCGAATGACTGTGTATTGTATCGTAACGAGTACGAGGCCATGCATGTCTGTCCTAAATGCGGTGTTTCACGATATAAACGTCGTAAGGACCAGGACACTGATGATTGTAACGAGGACACAAGTGGCCGACCTCCGGCTAAGGTGTTGTGGTATTTGCCGATAATACCGAGATTCAAACGGTTATTTGCGAATCCCAAAGATGCAAAATTATTGCGCTGGCACGAAGAAGAGCGCAAAAATGACGGTAAATTAAGGCACCCGGCTGATTCTCCTCAATGGAGAAACATTGACAGACATTTCAAAGAATTTGGTTCTGAAACGAGGAACCTTAGGATTGTGGTGAGCTCAGATGGAATGAGTCCGTTTGAAAGTATGAGCAGTCGGCACAGTACTTGGCCTGTTCTTTTATGCATCTACAATCTTCCTCCTTGGTTGTGCATGAAACGCAGATATATAATGATGTCATTACTAATCCAAGGACCCAGACAACCCGGAAATGACATAGATGTATATCTCGCACCATTAATCGAGGACCTCCAAAAATTGTGGCGTGATGGCGTCCCGGTGTGGGATGCGTATATGAAAGAGACCTTTAACTTGCGGGCCATGGTGTTTTGCACCGTAAATGATTTCCCCGAGTACGGGAATTTGTCGGATTACACTTGTAAAGGAGCAAAAGCGTGCCCGATTTGTGAAGATGACACGCAGGTGCTGAGGTTGAAAAATTATCAAAAGAATGTATTCATGGGGCATCGTAGGTTTCTTCCTATTAATCACCCATATCGTAAGAAGAAGATGGCATTCAACGGGAAAATTGAGCTTGGAGTGGCTCGTCATCCATTAGACGGGGAGAGTGTCTTCGAACGGGTAAAAAACATTGATGTTGTTTTTGGAAAGTGCGCCAAAGCACTACCGAAGAATATTTGGAAAAAGAGGTCTATATTTTGGGAGCTACCGTACTGGAAATATTTAGAAGTGAGGCATTGCCTAGATGTCATGCATGTCGAAAAAAATGTCTGTGACAGTTTAATTGGTTTATTATTGAACATTCCGGGGAAGACGAAAGATGGTATTAAAGTGAGAAAAGACATGGTAGAGATGGGAATACGACCCGAGCTCGCACCGCAGGAGAAAGGGAAGCGCACATACCTACCCCCCGCACTGTGCACAATGTCAAAGAAAGAGAAAACAAGCTTCTGTGAATGCCTCAATGGTATAAAAGTCCCATCAGGATATTCTTCGAATATTAAGAAGTTGGTGTCGATGAAGGACTTGAAACTGGTCGGTCTGAAATCTCACGACTGTCATGTTTTACTGACACATATAATTCCGGTTGCAATTCGGGGAATTTTACCAAAGCACGTTCGTCAAACCATTACGAAGCTTTGTTCTTTCTTCAATGCAATAAATTCCAAAGTGATGGACCCTCTAAAATTGGACTCTTTGCAAAAGGAGGTCGTCGTTACTCTTTGCCAACTTGAGATGTATTTTCCGCCATCTTTTTTCGATGTCATGGTTCACCTTGTTGTTCATCTTGTGAGAGAAATTAAGATTTGTGGTCCCGTGTTCCTTCGGTATATGTATCCATTCGAGAGATACATGGGCATCTTGAAAAAATACGTAAGGAACCGACATCGACCCGAAGGCAGCATTATAGAAGGATATTCTACGGAGGAGGTGATTGATTTTTGCACCAACTACTTGACCGGTGTGGATCCTATTGGCGTTCCAAAATCTCGATACGAGGAAAGGCTCCAAGGAGTCGGGACAATTGGGTTGAGAGCCGTAGTTGCTGATCTAAATGAACTACAAAAGGCACATTTTATTGTACTACAACACATGACAGATGTTGCTCCCTATATAGATGAGCACATGACAATCCTTCGACAACAAAACTACACGAGGAGTCAGAAGTGGCTTACTAACGAGCATAATCGTTCTTTTATAGGATGGCTGAAAGAAAGAGTGCAGTCACACCCCGTACCTGAAATTGTTAAACTGCTTGGCGAAGGACCCCAAATTGTTGTTAGAACATTCCAAGGATACGAGATTAACGGATATACATTTTATACTAAATCCCAGAGTGATAAGAGCACGATGCAAAACAGTGGGGTGACGTTGGTGGCGACCTCTCAAGAATTCAGTAGATCCGGAGATGGCCGGGCTGTAATAGCATCAAAGTCATATTATGGCGTTATTCAAGAAATTTGAGAGCTCATTTACAGTCCTCGCCTGAGCATTCCCGTGTTTCGGTGTCAATGGGTCGAAGACCGAGGTGTTAAAGTTGATAACGACGGGTTCACACTCGTTGATTTAAACAGGGTTGGGCATGTTGATGATCCGTTTATACTCGCCAAGCAAGCCACCCAAGTCTTTTATGCCACTGACCCGAGTGATGCTAGGTTGAGCGTCGTCCTATCCGAAAAAAGAAGGATTGTCGGGGTAGAAAATGTCGTCGATGAAGAAGAGTACGACCAGTTCGACGAAGTACCTCCATTTTGTACCGATGTGCAAACTGAGGTAGCAACACTTGAAGGGGTAGACGAAACTGACTACATGCGGTCCGACCACAATGAAGGATTATGGGCCGAGGGTACTGTTCAAATAGTGGAAAAAAGGAGAAAAAGGAAAAAAAAAAAAACATAATGTGTAGTATTTATTTTGTTTAAGACCGTGTAGCTTTTAATATTGCAACTTTAGCTTGTAATATATCAAATAAAAAAGGAAAAAAAGAGGGAAAATAAGAAAAAAGCATAATGTAGTAATAGTATTATCAAATATTATCAAATATTATCAAATATTAGTTTAATGCTTATAATGAAGGATTATGTTTAATGCTTATAATATTATCAAATATTAGTATTAGTTTTTGAAAATATTAGTTAAAACATTTAATAATAAAATAAAATAAATATTAGTTAAAATATTAGTTTTCACTAAATATTAGTTAAAATATTTAATATTAGTTAAAATATTTAATATTAGTTAAAATATTTAATATTAGTTAAAATATTTAATATTAGTTAAAATATTTAAGGAAGGATTATGTTTAATGAAAATATTATGTTTAAAATATTATGTTCAACTTTATCAAACATTTAATATTAGTTAAAATAAATATTAGTTAATAGTTAAAATAAATATTAGTTTATGTTCAAAGCATTTTACTGAACCTGGGACCCGCCTGTCAGAACGATTTATACACGGACTTTTAGCTAATAGTCCGTGTAGAAATGGAAGAGAGCTACACGGACTATTAGCTAGATGTCCGTGTAGAAAGGTGATTTGCACACGGATTTTTATGTACAACCGTGTAGAAAGGTGATTTGCACACGGACATTAACTTAACAGCCGTGTATAATGAGGAAACATTGGTTATTTCGAAATCCTTCTCTGCCAAAATTTTCATAAGTCCGAAAACCCTTCTCTGCCAAAAACCTCCCAAAGACACGAGCTCGATCTTCACCGCTCACCGCGCGCCTCACCGCCTCGCCGCCTCGCCGCCTCACCACCTCGGTCTCTCTCACCCGTGGTCTCTCTCTCTCTAACCCGTGGTCTCTCTCACCTAGGTTAGTGTCTCTCTATCTCGTTCTTTTTCTTATTGGGTTTGAACCCGTTAGCCAATTTTGTGCATTAGTCTTGAACCAGATTGAACTGAAAACAAATATAAACATTAGTCTTGAACCAGATTGATATAGGGTATTTTAGGGTATATATGTACATTAACTAGAAGAGATCTGATATGGTAAACCTCGTCAGTTTAAGCATTTGTCATAATGCATATTAGAAGTTGTCATCATCTTTCACATTAATGTTTCCGTTTCTAATTTAGAGATCTAAAATTTATTTTGGTAACATAATTTATGCATGTTTCATTTCTCAGATCAAATAAGCACCGAGAGGACAATATATATTCAAGTTCACATTGTTGAAAAAAAATATTTTTCCCCTATTTGTAATATTGGTTGCACATAGTTACAAAATGTTTTAGAATTAATACAGATATTTGTCAAGAATATTAGAAATGCTGTTTGAATTTTGTTTGAATAGTAATTGTACCTAATTACAAATATTTATCTTTATGTTTCTTTTTTAATATTAGAGATTGGGAATGTTGTTTGAATTTTTTGAATAGTAATTGTAACCAAATTACAAATATTTATCTTTTTGTTTCTTTTTCTGTAGCATTACGTAAAAAATAGATATGATATTAATAACTATATAAATTGTACAGAATCTTAACACTACGCATTAAAGCAATCAATATTTTTAGTATTGTTTTTGTTTTGACTACGCATCAAGTCAAGGCATGGATAGATTACTGATTTATGCTTTGGAGAAAAGTAAAGACCTTGATATAAATTTATGGTATCAGATTTATACTTCTTTTATCTATTTAGGTAATATTACATTTCTCATTAATTTAGATAATTTGTATATAGGGTATTTTAGGGTATTTTAGGTTATTTTATGGTACTTGTTAATTTTAGGGTATTTTAGGTTAATTTAGGGTACTTGTTAATTTAGGGTACTTGTTAATTTTAGGTTATGTCGAATGTAGTAGACAAAATATGCAGTTCATTTATCTCTGTTTTGTTAATTTATCTCTTTAATTTATCTCTTCAATTATTGGTCACTTATGATTTGATCTTTAATTTCATGCAGAACCATGTCGAATGAGGATGAGTACTTCGATATGATGGAAGAAGAGGAGCAGCAAGCTACTGCCTCGTCAGAAAGAAGGAGAAGAGGGCCGACAATGTGCACGAGCATGTCCGAGCAGACCCATCAAGAAATCTGGTTCACAGAAGACGGGCGTGCGCAGGGACCAAAACGGCAGAAATACTCAAATTGGTGTACGAGCTTCGTGAAGCAAAATGCGAGTATCCTTGTTGAGAGATGGGATCATTTCGAGGATAAGGTGAAGAACGGGTGGTGGAACACGGGGAAGGTAAAGTGCCTAACAACTCTTCTCTTGAATTTTCACTTATGTATGACCTATACTTAAATACACTAAATTTTTGTGTCAATCAGGCTCAGTGGAACATCAAGAATGATGTTCCAAAGGATAAGACTTTGAAGATTATGAACAATGGTTGGAAGCAATACAAGAGCACGTTGAAGACGGAGTTCATGGAGAAAGGGAAAAATCCGGTCGGCTACTACAAATGGCTAAAACAAGAGGACTGGGATGCGTTTCAAGCTTTGAAGTCTACCGAAGAGTTCCAGGTATCTAACTCGTGCCAAATTTATGCTTATTCTTTCTCGATATGTACTTATCTTTCTAAAATTAACTGATCGTTATTGTCTTGTTTCTGTGAAGGCAAAGAGTGATAAAGGCAGGAGGACCGTTGCCTTTAACAAGTATCCACCCCATCTAGGGTCAGGTGGTTACGAGGGTAAGTCGGCAGAATGGAGGAAAGTCCTGGACGCGAACAAGGATTCTGACTCACCCGTGGTTAGGATCCAAAATCCTAGGGGCAAAGATTGGGTCATGGGTAGAGCCGAGGTAACCGTTGACGGGAGGATAGTACTCCCAACGGATTTGCAACCCGTGGCTCAAAGAATGGTAAGAGTCCTTTATATTTACTTTGAGACATTCACTCGAAAATTATAACTCTGAAAGTACGTCAATTGTTCTTTTGCTTTAACTAATTCTTCTACTTGAACAGTTGGAAGTAGAGGAGGAGGTCAACTCGGGTGCCCGGAGTGTCGAACGACAAAATGATTCCTTGTCCACAGCGCTCGAGAATCCAGAACACCCGGGTCGAGTAAGGGGTGTAGGGGGCTACAGGGGCTGGAAGGAGGTGTTCCGAGTGGAGGGACAAAAACCTCGAAGAAAATCTCGTGCCAAGGTAAACAAAGACGAGATAGTTGCGCAGATACGCGCGGAGGTGAGCAAAGAGTACGACGCAAGGTTTGCTGAGATGGAAGCAATGTTGACACAAATTAGATCAGCAACTACGCAGCCATCCGAGCAACCACCTCCCATTTCGCCGAGAATTCGGCGAAGTAGTCAAGCATCCGGCACGTGGGGCGCCTTAGACGATTTGGATAATCTCAAGGTAATCAATACTTCTTCATAATCTAAAGGTATTTAAAACCTGTTTGCAACCTTGTTGGACAATATCGCATCACTAGAATAAACAACTTTCCTATAAATTTGCAGGACCCCAGAGCATGCGACCTCGTCCTGTGGAATGGCAGTGTTTCTATGATCGTTGCTAAGGGCGTTGTACATCCACTCGCCAAAAGTGTACACAATACTCAGCTAAGACCCGACCATGCATGCGTGCAGGTTGAGTTAGTCGTGGATGGATGGCAGCGCGTACCCCTTCCTGTCCCTACTGACGACGCGGTTGTGCTTGATGACGCACGGATGTCATTTGTCCAATGGCCCAAGAGTCAGATTGTTTTGGATCAGGTAATCCATAAAAAAATTCATTTATTTTGTTACATTCAACTCATTCTTTTTGAAATACTAGAATAATACATCTATAACTTGATACAGACACGAGGAGATGATGTTACCGGTACGGCTCTCTCACCGGTACGTCAGGAGCTGGCTTGCGACGTCGCGCCTGACGCGCCACAATCACCGCCCCGTCCTATGGTCACAGAAGAAGAATACAGCCGTTTGCCCAATGATTTGCGCCTTCTCCACGACTACTTGATGACGGCGCCCGACGGCATGGAGGCTATCGTCATCCCTGTCCCACCTGGGATGTTTCTACACGAAGGCAGGGAGCTCCTGCTGTCGTTCAGAGACTTCAAGGACCTCTTCCACCACTCGTCATCCGACAAATGGCTCGATGTTTCACACATCACCATTTTCCTCATGTTAGTGATATTAAAATATTTTCATTATTGTATAGAACTCAAATATATATTCTAATTACAATATGATGAGTTTTCAGGAAGCTAGTCCGAAACTGTGGTGAGATGGTTGAGCAGAAGAACTTGTGCATGTTTCTGGACCCCGAGAAAGTGAGTTCTACGGCAGCGACATATTATCCGGATATGGCTATCGAGTACATGTGTTCTGCGATGCATCGTGCTAAGGCGGAGGAGAAGAAATTCATTCTCATGCCATACCACGAGGGGTTAGTTCTAATCTTAACTTATTTGTTGTTTATATTTTAATTAAAGAATTGTATAAAGGAATTAAAAGTTAAACATAAAAAAATGAAATCACACCATCAATCATAGCAAATACTCGTGTGACTTTTATATGCTAAAGTACTATAATTCTTCTCCTTGATCCAACAGCAAACATTGGTGCACGATTCTCATTGTGCCGTACTTAAGTGTGGGCATAATTATTGATTCTTATAAGCCAAAAGGAAGGACCGCGGCTGCCAAGTGCAAAGTTATCTTGCCTTTTGTGAATAAGTAAGCAATAATAATTCTATAGGTTTGCATTTCTTTCAATCATATCAAATTATAAAATTGCTAATTACATTCACTTACTTTTGTAAGGGCTTTTGTGAAATATATTAAAGAGGGAGGATCAGATAGCACGGGCCCGGGCAAGAAAAGCAAGTTGAATTGGAAGTACATGTTGGTGAGCACACTTTATGAGTTAGAAATTTCATATCTTGTTAAAAAAATTATTGTCATTCTAACAAATGCCGCTAAATGTAAATTTCAGAGCCCGCAACAGAAGGAGGGTTGGGAATGCGCTTATTACACGATGATATTCATGTTTGACTTTGTCGAAAGAATACAATTCGAATTCCCAAAAGCGGTATGTACTTCATATGAATTTCCTATATAATAAGCAATTGATATCTACCTTTTCTGAAATACTAACTATTATCAAATTATAATTTTGTAGAATGTGACAAAGCAAGATCATTACACTTGGGCTCAGATCGACGATGTGCGGTGCATGTGGGTAAGGTGGTTTGCCATGGAATTTTGTAATCCTCGATATGGATTTGCATAGATTAATTTGTAATAAAAATATGTTTCGAATGAATTTATTGCTATATGAATTTTGTATAAATTTAGTATATGAATTTCTTGCTAATTAATCTGTTTCGAATGAATATTTGTATTTCTGTTGAAAAAAATTGGCTAGCAAAGCTGGAGGCTAGCCCAAAAACAAAATATACAAAAAAAAAAAAAAGGTATTTATACACGGCTATTTAACAGTTGTCCATGTGCAATACTAATCATACACGGTTTTTTTGTTAAAAATCCGTGTATGATAGCCTTGCTGGAGGCGTAATACAAAAAATCTAAAACTATTTGTACACGGATATTTACCAAAAGTCCGTGTATAATAGCTAAGAGAGCTACACGGACTTTTAATACAAAGCCGTGTAGAAAGAAGAATCGTACACGGTTATTTAGTTGATATCCGTGTAGCTCGCTAGGTCTTTGTACACGGTTAATTAGGGAATATCCGTGTAGAAATCATAATAATCACACACGGTCAAATATCCGTGTGTAGTTCCTCACCTATTCATACACACTGGCTTTAAACACAGCAGGAAATCCGTGTAGCTCTTCCATTAATTCCGTGTGTAATCTGTTTTTCTGTAGTAGTGTGACTGTTTTTTTGAAAAAACCGTCGGTGTAGGTGCCCAACACCGAATTTTTTTTTTTGTTTTTTTTGTTTTTTTGCACCTGTAGACGTGACAACTGGCAAGCCAAAATTTGGGTCATCTTACATTTTAATTACTCAGCTAAGAAGTTCAGAAGTACATAAGCCAGGATAGATAAATTGATTTTCGTGGTAAGAACAGAAACCAATATAGTGTAACCATTTCATCTACAAATTAAAAACAAAACAAAAAAACAAACATTACAATCAGTATTATGTCCACATCGGAGTAATAACATAAAAGCTAAAACTAGCCAACTGAGGAGATCCCTCTCCTCTATTATCGCCTCATTAAATGCTAGCTTTAAAATCTTTTGCCAGCTTTGCATCTGCTATCTTCTTACTTGCCTGCATCTGCTTTGCATCTGAACCCCATACTTCTTTACAAATTTACTAAAACTGACCCCATATCTTTCTAAGAAAAAATAATCAGTAATTTGTGCATATATATTGACCCCTATAGTAAAAAATTCTGCCTCCACCCCAGGTATATTAAAGTACCTTCTGAGATATTTTTTGTTGATATATCTTGACTTGATTCCTATCAACAATTATTTAAACTCCAATCAGCATCAGATAATATAACGTATTCAACAACTACACCATATCTATCATGGGAAATTGATGACTCTAAAATGTAATTTAGAGATCCAAAACTACCAGAAAATTGAAAAGAAGCCCTCTGCTGGATAAGTAAAATACAGGATTCATGACAAGGTTTTCATTATAAGTTGGAGTTACTTTCTTCATAAGTATAATATATTTAACAGGGTTACATGAAAATACAGGTAGAGGCTTTGAGAACAAACCCAATTGAGAATGTATTCGGCAGCAACAATTGTAGTAGCATATGCCCTCATGGTACGGTTGATAGTTGAAATTACCACTGCACCCCCAGGAACTGCAAGTGCACCAAGGGATTTGCAAAAGTCTAAGGGTTCTGCAACATGCTCTATCACCTGTAATATAAAACAAAACAATCTATTTTATTAATTCTAATTGATTTTCAAACAACTTAGAATTACTGTTTTAGTTGATTAAATTTTAACGTGCTGCTTATATTTTAAATTTGACAAACTCGCTTTCCAAAATTTAGACCCTGCAAAACCATGAAATATTATCTAAAACTGTCAAAATACCTCCAAATCAACAAAAAAGTTCAAACAGATCCACCAATTAAGCTAAAGATCAAAATTGATATTTGATTTTCATCTTACAAATTGTCAATCAAAAATAAAAATAAGAAACACGGTCCCTCCTTGTATTTGTCTACTAAGATACAAGCATCACACATATATGCAAGTTCAATTTCACTTCTCTGCCAATCAAAATATCTACTACTTCCATATTTCAGTAAGTTTGGGAAATAATTTGAAGAAAAGAAGGTCCAGGATCAACTTGGCTGTATACTTAACCTTTAGAGACCTAACCGTAATTGCTCGAACCAAATAAGCACTAACAAAAAGTAAAGGGTAAAAAGAAGAGGATATCCTGAAGAGAGGAGATACCTCGAGAGAGATGACAGCATCAAATTTCTGGTTCTCCTGCACACAGTACATACAGAATATCCTGTCAGTATTAAACTGCTGAACTAGGATTTCTTCATGCTTAAACTTTCTAGTTGAGGCTCCTGAGAAAAACCAAGCAAACTATGACAAAGTAAAGCAACAATGTTGGTACATGCAGCATGAAGGTCAAAATTAAATACCCCAGGATAAAGCTCTCCATGAAGCGGATGCCTCACATGCACGTCAAGTGTACCAACCACACTTTGTATGGCAGTTCGCTTGCAATTTTTCTCATCATTTTTGACCTATTTATCATTTAAAATAAAAATTGACAACAAGTTGAAATAAGAAAACTGGTTAAATTATGATGAAATTTAGCAGCATTAGGTCGACAGAAATCAAGGTTCTTTTACTTCTTTGCATATCTAATGCCATTTTGCAAGGTTCTACCGGATTGAACCTTTTTATTTTTGTTTAAGACTACATGGTAAACCTTATTTAGTGCCTTACTATTAATATTCAACACATTAAATCCTAATCAAACATAAACCACCACCATCACCCCCCTTCCCAACCAAAATAAAATAAAGATCACACATTTTATGTTACAACATAGTGAGTCTGAGATGATACCGTGACCAAACATAAGCGTTTCTGTGCATAATGCTTCTTTCCAAACCACTTCTTCATTGCCTTGAATTGCTGGAAGAAACCAGTGTTTGAATTGCCTTGAATTCCTGATACCTGTTGGGCATAGTGCAATTTAAAGCGCTCTACATAGCTACAGAATATAAAAAGCCAAAATCAGAACATAACATGGATTACAATATGCATGGTACTAATGCAACTAGCACTTTTCCAGGTCTGTCACAGAACCCTAAACTTGTTTCTTGGTTAGACCAGAGAGTGATGTCAAATCTCAATCTAAATTACTCAGCGACCTGTATTGAAAAGGAAAAGGAAAAAGAAATAATGGGTATCCACAAAATTTGGACAGAGGCAAACATAAAGAGCAGGCCATTTCTATGTCCCCCAATTCTTTCTATGATGCTTTCCACAAACACTGCAGTCAGGTATACAAGAAATTACATTTGAATATTTGAAATGCTTCATAAGATAAATAAATTCAATTAAAAACTAACCGTGGATCTATTTTGTTTTCATAGTTGGTTTCAGCCCTCAACCAAGCTGCAGCCTATTGAAAATCACAAAATAAAATAGTAAATGACAAATAACAATTAAAATTATCAGTCAAAAGTGTTGGAACTTCTCCCAGTGATTGCAAATTGGAGGAGTTGATTCAACAGTAGTGAGATTTAAGCTTCAAATGAGCTATAAAACAGCCTCAATTGACATTGGACAGGCTTGAGGCAGAACAAACTTGAGCCTACCCATAATTCTACATCTATTAAAGCAACTCGGGCAGTGAAGTGGTCAAAATCTCTTCTAAGTGCAGGACTAAGATCTTGATGTGATGGCTGTATCTCATCAAACTGAAGATCAGACTTTTCAGTTTGATTGTTAACAAGTGGCCTCATGGGCCTAACAGCAAATGACTCTTTTGTACCACTACTGGAGAGAACGAGGCCCTAGTTTCCTGTAAATGGTGGTAAGAACATTAATTAAATCACATTTGATTAGTTTAAATCCTAAAAGGTCTAAAATCATTGAAGGGAAAGGCCGGTCCAGAAGTTAGGTTACCAAAATTGTTTATGAATTGCTTTATATTTCCTTTCTGGCTTGCTTCGAATTATACTGAAATAAGATAAAATTAAGTTCAATAGTACCATGCCTACAGGTGTGGAGCTATGCAACAACCCTTACCTTAATTTCTGGTTCTCCGGAGTCAACACTGACCAAATCCTCTACATAGGTTAGAAGGCTTCTCCGCGCAGCAGTGAGCTCCAGCGGGGCGAGGTTTTTGCTCAGGTGTTCCAGCAAGGCGCTCCAGCGGGGCGAGGCAGCAAGGCGACGAGAAGGACAGCAAGGCGGGGCGAGGCAGCAAGGCGGGTGCTCGGGCGCTCCAGCGGGTACTCGGGTGCGGGTGCTCGGGTGGGTGCTCCGGTGCGGGTGCTGGTGCGGGTGCGGGTGCTCGGCAGAGGCAGAGGCAGATCGCGATTTTGGAAGAGGGAAATGAATTTGGGAGATGGCAAGGCTGACTCAAATTTTGGGGTTTTTGGGAGATCGTGATCGCAAAATGAAGAGGGGAATTAATTTTAGAAGGGAAAACGAAAAATTTGGCGGCAGAACAAAAATTTTCGGAAGAGAATCACTCAACACCGACTGTTTTTTATCAAAACAGTCGGTGTAGAGTATCACCAACACCGACTGTTTTTTTAAATAAACAGTCAGTGTTGGTGACTGCTCAACACCGACTGTTTTTTACAAAAAACAGTCGGTGTAGGGTATGAGCAACACCGACTGTTTTTTAAAAAAATAGTCAGTGTTGGTGACTACTCAACACCGACTGTTTTTTAGAAAAAACAGTCGGTGTAGGGTATGAGCAACACCGACTGTTTTTTTTAAAAACAGTCGGTGTTGATTCACTGACGGTTTTTTGTAATGGAACAGTCAGTGTTGAGGTTCTTCTTATTTACGATTTTACCAGCAGTCTCTACACCGACTGTTACATATTAAAACAGTCGGTGGTTGACGGTCGGTGAAGGGGTTTTTTGTACTAGTGCCTGAGATATCTCAAGTTGATACGTGGAAAATCTGAATGGTTTAAATCTTTTCTGCACGATTCTCAAAGCACAATAATAATGGTCCCTTTGTTTCGGATAGGCCCAACTTTAGATAAACTAGAACACAGGCTCGAATTCTCCACTCCCCTTGACTGAATATTAAATGCTATTGTCCCCTTTCCTTAAAAAAAAAACAAAGAAATTTCTAGTGTGCCCTCTCCTCTTGAGAGCATAAATTCACTGAGGTATTATATCATATAGAGTGAGATATGAACTGTTCATTTTTATTTAACACGAATCTTAAAAGAGATCATGTACATCTAATGCAACCCAAAATACGTGGCGGATGCCCATTGGTTGGTAAGCTTGGATGAAAATTACCCTGGCAATCAAAATGATTTCCCAATAATATAATAAATACTGTTAATTATGATTTTTTTTATATAATTTAGAGTAAAATGTTACATATACTGAAAAATTAATCTAATACGGAACACGAAAATGTTATATGATTGACTTCCATTCAAATTTAATTTCTATAACTTGAAAATCTGACTCTGCTCCTGTATTATCCTGTATTATACAGTGAATAAAGAAGAATTAATTTGAAATTTTATGGAAAGTGACAGATGAAAATGATTAGAACAGTGAATAGTGCTGGCATTAGAATAAATAAACAACGTTGAAAAACCTTAATGTGTCATCATTATATATATATGTCCGTGTGTCTATGTGACTACATGATGTAACATAATCACAATGATTTGCTAGACGTGACGTGTTATTATCAACTGTTTGAATTTTAAAAATAGAAATATAAGTAGGAACTAAAATATTCTCTTTACTTCTCAAAACATAATAGCTCATCTCTCTTATTCGGGAATGATTCGGTCTCACAAGGAAGCAAAAAAAAAAAAGAACAAATAAAAAAATGCATTTTTTCGCGTTTTATTCGCGAATAATTCATAATTCATGTTTTACTCATGAATAATTTGGTCAGCCGAATAATTTGCCGTTCGATTTAGAAACACAAAAAAAATATTTTATTCACGTATACATTCGAATTATGTTACTATAATATTCGTTACTACTGCAAGCCATCCAATAAAAAATGGAAAGATTTTAATCATATATAGATACTTTTACTGAATAATTAAGATATCTGAGCAACTTGATCTGATTAGATTATTCAAATCAAATAATGACAGCTTGATGCCTTCATGAATTTGAGAATATATATGGACAACAAATGCGTACTCTCCATGATTAGGAGCAGGAGTGAAAACGGTATAGATAATATCTTATCCGTATTCGATATGTATTCGAAAAATTAGATTTGGATATTTGATATCTGAATATTCGTGTGGATATGGATACTGATATAGTTTTATGTTTCAATTATCCGTATTCGAATAGCAGATATTTCTATATAGTTTAATATATATTATGAAAAATTATGTATTCACTATATATTATAATTAGATAAATATTATAAACTTTAGTATTTTTAATTATATTTTTATATTTTTTTTAATAAATATCCGACCCGTTCATTCATATCCGTCTAATATCGGATAAAATATATGGATATGATTTTACCAGTATCCGCTCCATTTTCACCCCTAAATTTATTTAGGAGGCTCCAAAGAAAATACAGTATAGTATATTCGGAATTCCTCGAGAAATCATGTCTTCAATTTGGCTAAAATATTTAATAGTTCAATGAAATTGGGGGTTATACATAGATTGGTGTTTCAAGGTGGTGGCCGGTCGTTTGAACTTTCAAAACAGAGATAAAGCACAATAAGACATGAAAGATATGATGTATTTGAACCATCATTTTATATTAAATGGATACAAATTGTATTGAGAGCTAACAAAATCAATGAACTTAATTTTGTTGATTTAACCCCTTCATTTGATGGCTATCGATATAATGTGAAATTTTTCATGATTTTTTGTATGGATGAAATTGAGATGATATAAAATATATTTAACGATTTAAATTTATTAATTTAAATGTGAATAAAAAAGATTGGCACTGCTGGACAGAATTGATCGTTGATCTCCTTGGGAAAATTTCTTTCTTTTTCTCTTTGAAGGCTACAATTTTGAGTTTTTTGAAGAGTATACATGAAATTGCCTCTTTTTTATCTTTTTATTTTTTTGGTAAGTAGATCAGACACACGGTAAGCCATATGTAGGTTACTCGAGTCTGCCGCATAAAACCACGGACCGGAAATGAAAGGCTACAAATATCGGCTGTAGGGATCAAAAGTCTCCTGGTAGGTCCATCAACTTTATTTGAGCATGTGCTAAATTTATCAGAATCGGATACTTGGTCAGATAATATATAATAGTCAATTTTTTTCTTGTGGACCCATTGTGTCACCCAATTAACGCAAATCGAGTGGGACCCACATTGCAGTAGCCACAACAGCTGTCTGATTACGAAACGTTAAAGCCCCATTCATGGCATGTCAATGTAGGCATGCCACAGAAAATCTACTCTTTTAGTTTGATTGTTTTATGATTATATATAAGAGAGATTCATTTGTATCGAAAGCAATTGAAGACAGGTGAGATAAGAGAAGCAGAGTAATGGAGACAACAGAACTGAAGGAGAGGCCAAGAGACTTGGGGGGCTCTCTGAAGACGCCAAACGTGCAAGCACTCGCAGCTGATGAGAAGAAATTGACGGTTGAGATCATGGAGAGGTACATCCGGCCGGAGATGAACAGTGACGATATGTTTTCAGGTGACAGCTCTAAAGAGATACCAGTAATAGATATGAGTAGACTGTTGGATGAGATGTCCAGAGAAGAAGAGGCCTCCAAGCTCAAACATGCTTGTGAAGATTGGGGTTTCTTTCAGGTCAACATACTCAAACTCTTTTATAATTTTTTTCATTTTTAAAGACGCCAGTCGTTCATGGAAAAATTTTAGTTTCTTCAAGAGGGTAACAAGTTATAGTCAGTGACTATCAGCCCACCATACCAAATCTCTATGGTACAGTACCAGCTTTGTGTCGATATAGTTAATTTGTTCTTTTTACCAGGACGCTTACGAATTTGTATCATCGGCATTAACTCGGAATTTGAGTTGATACGGAATGAATCCGGACCGTCTGTCGTCTAATCCGTGTTGGCACGAATATTAAAAGAGTCCCGTGTATTTCACCTCAAATCGGATTGGTCTGGATCCTGATCGGACGGCTGAAAATCTGCTGCTCCGGAGCGGGATCGGACGGTACCGATCCGATTTCAGGCCGAGTTACGCGGTTAGTGTAGATTTCGTCAAATTTCGGCTGTTTTGGCCTGATTCTAGTCAAATTTCGGCCGTTCCAGACTGAAATAGGCCGATTCTACCGAAACAGTCGAAACACGAATTAAACAAACTCCAAAACTTTTTTGAACTCTCTGTGTGAATCGAACCCATGCCCTCTAGCTAAACAACCAAAATCAACTACCACCACATCATACAACCTTTATTGTTAAAAAACAGAACTCATTTATATATATCAGAATTTCAATTTGTACAAGCTTCTGGCAAAAAAGTCAAATTTTCCGATCCGATTTGGCTGATTCCGACCAATTTTTCTTATTCGGGTCGGGATCGGACGGTGCCGATTCCGATCCTGATTCTGATTTTTCCTTCTATAATATTAACTCAAATTCTGAGTTAATGCAAAGAATACGTGTTCCACGATGACACAACATTTGATCGTCATTCCATACATACAATTTAAATTACACCAACACAACTAGGAACCAAACCAATTTTTTCATGTACCATTTTAAATTATTAAAATTACGGGGAGTTATGAACGATTTGAAAAAAATTCCAAAATTATTAAGAAAGCAGGCATTGTCCGCGTACCCTCTTAGAATTAAACAGCACGCAAACAATGTCTGCTCACTTTTTTTTGGATATCGCCCCTAGGGATGCACAGACAATAGTTGTGTTTCTAGCTTGGATTTTTTTTCAGAACGAGTGTAAAAAACATCGACGCATTATTAATATTTTTCCAATGAAACATTGATGCACTGTTAATTTGACAATAACTAGCATTCTAAAATTGAATACTAATATTTATTTATATTTCAAAAAATAAATTCATATGTCCACGTAGACATTGTTTGTGCACCCCCTCATGCGTACAAAAAATGGTGCACATACATTGTTTGAGTGCCTGGTGACTTCAAATTTTTTTCCAAAGCGATGTTAATTCCATAATTTCAATATTTTTAAATGTTACATAAGAAATCGAAGAACTAAATAATAAACACGGATCAAATATTATCCGATTTTATATCAGGTCTGGATAATTTTCTGGATAATTATACCAGGGATATTAATTGACAAACTATGATTAAGAAAATGTTCTAGTATATAAATGCATGTGTTTTCTTTACGTTTTCCATGTGGGCCTAATACGATCGTCTCTTGAGCTCCGGATCACCATTTTTGTTTTTCTTTTACATTACTGTGATATTCATATCCCTGGTACAGTAGATCAAACTCATACTGTGATATTCCGCTGGTGCATTTCTCCTAAGTACTAAATAGCCATCATTTCCCTCCCTTATTTCACTGAGTAATAATTGTATTCATATCCGCTTCTTCTAAATACTAATGCCCCTTTAATTATCCAAATTTGTAATAATTGTAATAATTCTATTATATTGAATAACTATATTTAGATGTTATCAGTGTAATAAATTATATTTAATCAGAATGAACATCAATAATTTATTTTTAATTATCGAAATTATATTAGTAGATCAGGCCAATTTTGGCTCTTGGATAAAAAGTTAAAAACAATTAATGTTTATATAATGAATTTAGTGTGTGGCCTGTATGAATGAAACAGGTAGTGAATCATGGGGTAGCAGAGAAGGTGATAGAGGAAATGAAGGATAACATAAAGGGATTCTTTAGTCTTCCCTTAGAAGAGAGGGAAGAAGTGGCTCAGCTTCCAGGAGATTTAGAAGGCTATGGCCAAGCATTCGTTCACTCTGAGGAACAGAAGCTAGACTGGGCAGACATTCTCCTTCTTTTCACTCAGCCCCCTCATTTTCGCAATTTTAAACACTGGCCCGCTCAACCTCCCACTTTTAGGTAACACTCAAAAAAGTTAAATTATTAGTTATATACCCATTTAAATTCTAGTTTTTGGTATTTTACTATTTTCCAATAAAAGTTCTAAAATTTGATATTTTCCATCTAAAAAAATAATTTTGTATAAAAAGGACGAATTAGGCAATGAATGTAGCCATTTATACTCTCCAAAATAGGATAGTTCTTGAAAATTGGGCAATGTACATGTGAAAATGATATTTTTGTTTTTGTTTATATTTATTTTCTGTGGAAAGGGATTCACTGGAGAGCTACTCAAGTGAGCTCCAAAAGGTAGCACATTGTATTTTAGGCTTCATGGCTACAAACTTGGGCATAAACCGGGAGAAAATATCCGAACTACTGTTTGGATCACAAACTGTACGAATGAATTATTATCCACCGTGTGCAAATGCTCATGATAAGGTGGTGGGTCTTACGCCACACTCAGATGCCGCTGGATTGACTCTTCTCTTACAAGTAAGTCCAGTTGCAGGACTGCAAATCAGAAGAAATGGTAAATGGTTTCCTGTGATGCCAATTCCCGGTGCTCTTGTTGTCAACATCGGTGATATCCTAGAGGTAATTTTAATTGCCTATGATAGGTGATGCTTTGATGGGCTATATATATATATATATATTAGTTATTGACATCTTTTTCTAAATAACCATGATTTTTTGTATAGATATTAACAAATGGAAGATACAAAAGCATAGAGCACAAGGCTGTTATAAATGCAAAAGAGGAGAGGATTTCTATAGCTGCTTTCCATAGTCCCAGTTTAGGGAAAACAGTGGGTCCGCTTGCAGAGATTGTAGACAAAGAAACGCCGCTATTCAAATCACTGAGTATGCAAGAGTATGCGAAGCTCGTTTTCTCCCAAAAGCTAAATGGAAAGAGCATAATTGAACTTATGAAATTAAATCCATGATAGAGTGTGCCATAAACAGTAAATAAGAAAATAATGGTATTGACTTTTTCATTTTAATGCAACTTCTGGCTTGGTGCGATTTAGATCACACACGTGATATGTAATAAAGGATTGTTCTCATATATATGAACTTCTGGCTTGATTTCTAAGGCATCCCAAAAAAATATTAAAAAAGTTCCAAAAAAAAAAAATTTGGTCTGCAAACACATTTTAATATAGAGATCATTCTAATCGGTTCGAATTGATATGATGCATTTGAAAGATATGAGACGGAGATTAAGGATATGAGACACGATTAGATATAAGAGATATGATGCATTTGAACTATCATCTTATACTAAATGGATACAAATTGTATCGAGAGCTAACAAAATCAATGAACTTAATCTTGTTGATTTAGCCCCTTTATTTGATGTCTATCGAAATAATGTGAAATGTCATGATTTTTGGTATATGGATGAAATTCAGATGATATAAAATACTTTTAACAATGTGAATTTATTAATTTAAATATGAATAAAAATTGGCACCGTTGGACAGAATTGAGCATTGACATTGGTAACATTCTTTGGAAAATTTATTTCTTTTTCTTTTTGAAGGGTATAATTTTGAGATTTTTGAAGAGTATACGTTAAAGTTGTCCCATTTTTTTTTAATATTTTAGGAAGTAGATCAGACACATATGCAGTAAGCCACATGGAGGTAACTCGGGTCTGCCGCATAAAACCAAGGACCGGAACTGAAAGGCTCCAAAATTCTTGGAAATTTTTTATTGGTAGTAATTAATAGAAAAGAATATAGATAAACAGTAATATTTATATTGGTAGTAAGATCGGTAGGAATTTTACCGATTTTAAAAATTAAAAAGTTTGGATCGGTAAAATTTTACCGATCTAAACCAGTTTTTTCTTTTTTCTTTTAATTTTGCTAGTAAAATATATTTTTGTTTTACAAAAATAGATAAAGTACCTTAAAATTCAGATATATCAAAAACATTCTCCATCTATTTTTTAAAAAACTTTTCATATTTTACTAGAAATGAAATATAAGAATTCTCTCCATCTATACATCAGATTAAAAAAAAGAAGTTAAAATCTGTAAAATTCCTAGCGATCTTACTACCAATATAAATATTAATGTAATCTTACCATTTGTCTCTCTTCTTTTCTATTAATTACTACCAGTAAAAAATTTCCAAAATTATTTTGATAAGGTGCATTTTTTGTTTATTCAAATATTCATTCTCGGTCTCGACCGTAGGATTAAAAGTCCCCTGAATCCTGATAGGTCTATCAAAAGTTAGACTAGGCAGATGTATTAAACCACAAATGGAGACATCCATTCAATTCTGCGACCAAACATTTGTTCTCTCTAGGGGGGCGTTTGGTTCATGCTTTTAGAAGGTTATTCCCTGGCATTGTAATTCCCTGGAATATGATTACCGCGTTTGGCAACATTAGCAAGGGAATACATATGGTAATGCGTAATTCCTTGCCATCCGGATTACCTGATTTGTGGCTATTCCGATAGCCAGAAAAAGGGCGGAATTTCTTCGTTCCCGAGCGACGGTAATCACTCTCATTCGTTGTTTCTAAAAAATATTGTATTTTTCGGCGTACACCTCTCTGACTTCTCTCATGTGCCTCTCTCTCTCAGCGATTCTATCCGATATGCTTCTGGGTTTGCTGTCTCTTCTCCGACTTTCTTCTCGGTCTCTCTCTATCTCTCTCTCTCTCTCCTTCCTCAGTGGAGTTCCTCACGCCTGACTCCTCTCCTCTTCCTTCATCGCCACAGAATAACTCCACTGCTTCAGCACACAGTACAATATCTTCTTCGTGCCTTCATCTCTCCTTCAATGTGACGAAGGTATTAGTCCCCTCCAGTCTTCATTCGATTGAAACATCATAGTATCTCTTTATTTTTTTAATTTGGGAAGAAAACTTAAGTTCTAAAGGATGTTTTTTGTAATTTTCTCACTATTCTCTATCGCTATTGTCAAAGATATTATCAATATTTGCGAATAGAAAAACGAATGAAGTTCCAAGTACAGATATTTACTCGTATATGGCACATTCCCTGGAATGCTAAAAACGATAGTCATGTGTGAACCAAACATGGTAATGACACATTATTTGGAATGTTGAAGCAATAGCCATGTGCGAACCAAACATGGTAATAACACATACCTTGGAATGATATTCCTTGGCATTATATTCCTTGGAATCCTTATATTCCCTGGAATGACCTATAGCATGAACCAAACGCCCCCTAGGGAACAAAAGTTAGACTAGGCAGACATGCTCTTTTTTTTCACTCAGGCCCCTCATTTTCGCAATTTTAAACACTGGCCGAATCAACCTCCCACTTTAGGTAACACTCAAAAGAGAATTCTATTTATATCCCCATTTATATTCTAGTTTTAGATATCTTCCAATAAAAATTTACAAATTCGCCCATTTAAATAACGGTCTTTTATAAAATATCCACAATTTTCAACTTAATTAATTTCAAGTTAGATTAATATTAATTTAAAAAGAATGCCAAAATTGTCCTTCTCTTCAAATTGCAAAAACTAAATGCATACAAAAAAAGGAATCCGCATCCTCTGCATTACTGTACCATTTGAGTTAATTTTCAGACCGTACGATCATAATTTGAGCCAATCCGGTCAAAGTTCGTAAAATTTAATTCGGTTAAATTCGGTCAACCAAAAAATTTGACGTTATGTTCGGCATCACCAAAAAAATAAATTATTTACGAATAATTTATGAATCTTGTAACTATAATGGTACCTGCTCATATGAATTATAGTAAGTGGGTCCACTGTAATATCACTGTACGTACAATATGTATTACAACTGTTAAAGATTGCAGAGAATCTAAGACAACAAGAAATTAAACAAAAAGCAACCTTTAGATCGGAATTTTTTTCCGATCTAACTGTACATCGAAAGTTCAAGTTTTTTTCTCTTTCCCCTTATTACTTTATAACATTTTCTATAAATAAAAAAATCTCCTTTTTCTTATACTTTTCACATATAAGAAACTATACCATATTTCAAAAACTTTATGAGAGCATCTAACAATTCTTCAGCTTTCATTTCCCAAATATATTCCCTAATAATTTTATTATTCATAATAATAAAAATTGACTTCCGTACTTCAAAAATAGTAAAAGTAGGGTCCACACTCACACCGTGTCCATACGCTAGCTCAATCCGCAGCCACATGAAATTTTCAATGCCACCGGAGTATTTATATCTTCAATACAATATATATGTTTATACATTGTCAGAGACGGACTGCGTCCAAAAAACCCGTGCGTCAAGCACTGCTATCTTAAATAAAGTTTTAGAGTCCGAATCTGCTGCGATTCTGAGATGGATCGTAGGATTCTAAAATTCTGAAATTAACGGTTCAAATTTTTTGTGCGCAGATCTCAAAAACATTCTTGAAAAAGTAAATTTTCATGCACGCATCTCGAGAAAGACCAACAGTTGAGATGGGATCGCAGGGTCCTGTGATTCCACGAGAATCACAGTAGATTTATTTTCAAAGTTTTAGGTGTTACGAGTGCCGTAGCCACCAATCCTCTGAAATAATGAGGTCAATTCATCTCTATCTTTTATATATATATATATATATATAGAGAGAGAGATGAGCTATGGTGAGACGTGGAGTAAAACAAGTTTGTACTCCACGCCATATTTTCATTTTGAAAATTCAAACAACCGATCCAAACCGTACAACATGTTCTCTATATTGAAATGTGCTTGGAAACCAAATTTTACATTTTTTGGAATTTTTTTATTATTTATTAAGCCACTTTGAAAATCGCTGATCCACTATGAACAGTAAAAAATAGTAAAATTTTCTGGACCAACGGATCAGCGATTTTCAAAGTGGCTTAATAAATAGTAAAAAAATTCCAAAAAATGTAAAATTTGATCTCCAAGCACATTTCAACATAGAGAACATGTTGAACGGTTAGGATCGGTTGTTTGAATTTTCAAAATAGAAATATAGTGCCATGGAGTACAAAATTGTTTTACTCCACATCTCACCATAGCTCAATTATATATATATATATATATATATATAGAGAGAGAGAGAGAGAGAGGGGTTGGCTACTCTACTTACATAAGCATATGAGGGCATATGCTTATAAGTCATTTTTGCGTTTTCAATGTCGAAATGGTCGATCTAAAGCGCTCAACATGTTCTCCATATTAATAAGTGTTTGGAAACGAAATTTTACATTCTTGGAATTTTTTTACTATTTTTTTAGAATTTTTCAAAACAGTAGTTTAATATGGTAAAAAATATAATAAAAAAAAAATCTGAAAAATGCTATTTTGAAAAATTCTTAACAAATAGTAATAAAATTCAAAAAATAAAAAATTTCGTTTCCAAACACATATTAATATGGAGAACATGTTGAGCGCTTCAGATCGACCATTTATACATTGAAAACGCAAAAATGACTTATAAGCATATGCTCTCATATGCTTATGTAAGTAGAGTAGCCACTCACTATATATATATATATATATATATATATATATATATATATATATATATATAGAATATGGCTAATATGCTACGCATATATAAGGACCCCTCCGTGCTACAGCTCACTTTTTGAGTTTTCAAAATCCTAACGGTCGATCCGAACCGTTCAACATGATCTCCATATGAATATGTACTTGCAAACCAAATTTTATATTTTTTAGAATTTTTTTACTATTTATTAAGCCACTTTGAAAAAACTCTAAAAAATGTAAAATTTGGTTTGCAAGTACATATTCATATGGAGATCATGTTGAACGGTTCGGATCGACCGTTAGGATTTTGAAAACTCAAAAAGTGAGCCGTAGCACGGAGGGCCCTTATATATGCGTAGCACCGTAGCACTGTCCTATATATATATATATATGAGGAGGGATCAAGTTACAACAAATTTGAGTTACAATAAAGTTACAACAATCATTTTCTACATTTTGAAATTCCAAATCGTCAATCCAAACCGTTCAACATGATCTCCACAATAAAATATGCTTCCAGATCAAATTTTACATTTTTTTGAATTATTTTACTATTTATTAAGATGGGTACAAAATTCAATGGTCCGAATTTGACTAATTTTTGTAAAATACTTAATAAATAGTAACCAATACATGTAAACTCAGAACTATATTGAAGTTCTCATTTATTTTAATTTTTGATGAGTTATGTTTTTGTTTTGGAGGGTGGGGATTAAGGCTGGCAAAAAAGCTCGCAACTTCATTGTGTCGCTTTACTTGAGAGAAGCGTTGTTCCTCTTTATCAGGCCGTCTCCAAAATGAATTCATATCACCTGAGGTAACAGAAATTTTGTGCTTAGATCAAGACCGTCTGATCTGCTTTGGCACGATTATTAAAGGTCCCCTTGAATTCCACCTCGGTCCGGATTGGCCCGAATTCTGATCCGACGGTCTTAATCTATACTCAAATATATTTATGTTACCTCAGAGGATGCGGACTCCTCCAAATTCTGTGTCCGATTAGACGGTTAACCTCTCTCATTTCCCTCATCTCGTCTCCTTTATTCTAAATCCCGCTAGGTTTTTTCTTCAAACCCCTCCCCCGCGCAGCCTCTCCTTCGCCGCCCCCGCCCCCGCACCTTCACTTTCCCTTTCCCCTTTTGCCTCGGTTAAACTCTGCAAACCGAAAGGCGTGAGTTTCACTTCTTATCCTCTCTCTCTTGGTCCTTTCAAATCTCGGTTGAACTCTATGTTTCATTTTAATGGGCTATTTTGCAAAATGGAAATGATGTAGTTCACATATACTGGATTGAGGTCTTACAATCGTCTGAATTTTATTGTTTGGGGATTATTTTTGTGTTTGCCGAATTTCTTTCATCGAGCGATGGGAATTTCATTGTAGATTGTCTGATAATGTTACTTTTGGGGGTCTTTTAAATCAAACCAGGCAAATGTGGAAAATAAATTAACTAGAAGATTTCAGTACCTTTCTTTCATTTAATACAGTTCCTTTCATCTACTTACCAATGGCATACCACTAATTACTCAATTGATTGGTTATGCAATTTTAGTAACTGAACTGAACAGTGCTTAATACAATGCCTCTAAATTTCACTGACACCTGATTGTGAAATTTTACTTGATTGATTGGTTTTCACTGACACCTAATATAGTTCCTTTCATGTACTTACCAGTACGAAGATGATTGATTGGTTATGCAAAAAGAAGAAATCAGGTATGAGATTGTTAAGTTTTTGTTTTCACATCAATATGTTTTTAAAGATTTACCCCTCAAAAATGTGAAATTTGTAAAGTTGGTTTCATTGCTAGCTTGTCCACCTAAATTGCAAGGTGTGGTCAGAACTGTAACCATCTATTAACTTGACCTTTGTTTCAATTGATAAGCCACTATGTGACTTTCTTTTGGTTTCTATACTAGCCAATGCATATTGGTGTAATACCTCTATATTGGACGACCGATCAGTACAAATGTTGAGCAGTAATAACTTCATTTGCTTACATGTACAAGCCAGTATCATACGACCAATAAATAGTGGTTTAAATACTCCTATATTAATGATCAGTAATAACTTTATTTGTTTATTATCATTTTGTATAAATTCAGGAAGAGAGATAAAGATAAGGATGGGTAGCTTAGCTTTCAAGAATATCATGGTGGCCTATTTTATTTAATCCGAAATTATGATGAATTTATTTTTGAACCAAATGAAGATAATTTATTGCTAAAAATATTGTTTTCTCAGATTAATAAAGATAATGATGGTTATGTATTTGTAGCATGATGGTTATATTCTTTTCCTTTATTTCTGTGAATAAGAAAGAGATTTGCACTCTTTTATCATAAATCTGATTAGAAGTGAAATGAACACAAGAAAAGAACTGTCAAGATTTTCTAATGGTGTATAATTTAATAACCCTAATTAATTTTTATAGAAGAGTTACTAAAGTGACTTATGCATTTAATTAACCCTCATACTTATAAAGAAGGATGATAGGTTTGGTCTAAAGCATATAAAACGAATAGCTGAATGTACAGCACTACAAGAAATCGTTTTATTAGCGTGGCAAAAAAAAAGACCTCCTGCGTGGTTAGTTGGTCGGAAATAACCATCTCCGTGGACATAGCCACGCTATTAGCAGCCAGCCAATTAGTCTCCACACGACTAATAATTATCGCCGTGGAGTCCTCGCAATTAGTTTTCGCGAGGTTAAATTGTTACTATCACCGAGGCCTGTGTTGGTCGGTCAAAGTGGGTAGACGCGATCCAGACTGGATTATTTACGTGGAAGTTGGGCTGATATCACCGTGCACGTATCGACGGGATTGCTATAACCACGCAGATGCTATTTTTGGCGCGAAAATTTCCAAACCGAAATGTCATATAATTTTCACGGAATTGTAATTTATTTCCGAGGTTAGTTATTTGCGAGGATGAGTAAATGCGAGGTTATTGTTTTGAGTACTATAGTATTACCATGCATAAGTGCGCAGGAATGATGTCAATATTTATATAATGGATTTCATTCCCATTCATAATACCTCCTGTACCGGTTCCGGTACCAGTACCATACCCATGTTTCATCCCATTGAATATTCCCCATTCTTTTTGCATCACACTAAATTATCATGAACATAATAATAAACTAAGAAGAGAGACTAGCAATAATACCAATAAAAACAATAAACTACCATACTTTTAAAAGAAGTCATATATATACCAATAAAAGATCATCTTTACATTAAATTTAGCAACAAAAGTTATACCCCATTTTAGCCCCCACTTCACAACTATAACCAAAATGAACATAGCATATATATTAATATTTTAACAAACACAAAATACCCTTGGAAGAACCCTCACAGCACCAAATTAGAGTGGAAATCTACAGATCCATAAAATGAGTCAACGTAGAGGTTTTCAGATTCTGTTACATTAGTTGGTGGGACATGATTCGACAGAAATGTGTTGTCTTCCTCTGTGTTGCCATTCGATCCTTCATTTGTAGGCACAGAAGTGGTTGCAACTTGCTGCAGATTGGAGAAAATAAAACCATTATTATTAATAAATATAAAATGACAATAAATGTAAGTTGTGTTTCATTTGTAGCTAGGTAGGAGTAACCTTTTTTCAATTGCTTAGTACACATGGGTATGAACTTCCCCCAAAAACCAATATGCGGCAAAGCTTGTTTATGAAGTGGCTAAACAACATTCATAAATTTGAAGAGAGGACTTACTACTTGCAATAGTTAAGAGTTTGAATAGAATAATGAAAATGTGATTAATTATGGGTAAATCAGCAACATAAGATGTGGTGCTGCTGGGTGTGGGTTTGGATTACTGTTAAACCAATTTAGTACCAAAGACCAGAAATATATGTTCTTGCACTGGACATTGGCACAAATAAAAATATTTGCTAACAGTTGTTGATGTTAGCATCAATGTTTTAAGCTACTTTGGAAGATTTGTAACATTTGGAGACTGATACACAGTACATACCGGTAATTCTGGGACCTGATTGCCTGTTATCTCAAACAATTTCTGAATATAGAACATGTTTTTCCGCGTATGTTCTTCAACAATTGCTTTCACCTGTCCAGCAGTGAAAGTCAATTCACAATTATCTTGAGAGGTTACCACAGTGGCATATTGCAAAGGCTTTGATCGTCTGTTTCCACTTTTCAACAAGCTTGGATTGACAGTGCTGCCTAATCCGTAAACACGACCATGAGATGGTCGTCCACTGGCCATCAGAAAGAGTTGTTCATCGGGCTTACCAGCATTGTCAGGATCAGCCCTTAGCCGAAGTACCTCTTCCTATATTGTAATGTGGAAAAGGATGACACTAATGATTATCATAGCATACGAAATTGGCCTTACTGTGCTACTTTGAAATGAATGAACAAATAAAGTAACTAAGAATATGTAATTATGCAATTGACATCGTACATAGACTTCTCTAGATCTATCATCCGGAAAATTCATGCTGTTAACGGTTAAACCTTCATGGTTTTGCTGGGGTGACACGGCATCAGCAAAATCGTTGTTTGTAGTGCCTTGTTGGTTGCCTTGTACACCATTACCTTGACTGACCTTCTCTCTAGGTAGTTTGATGTGTAGGTAGAGCTCTTCATAGCTCACATCCTTTCCAAGATCTTTAACCTGACAAGGAATTAATAATTATTAGGAAATGTGGTATGAAATATGTGGTAGAAAGAACTGACATAAGAAATGTGCAAACTTGCAAACAGACCCTTAATATTTACAGTATTTTTTTCTCTTTACTTAATGCTTAATTGTTCTTTAACTAAAATGCAGTTACAAGCTAAAGAGATTTAAAAGGGAAAAGAACAGAAACTACAACTGTTTTTAAGAAAGGTGAACTACATTAAGAGATTCACATCCTTCTCTTTTTAGTAATTCTAACTGTACATTATTATGAACTGGATCTGACAAGGATATGACAACATGAAGAATTTGTAAAATTGCAAATAGGTACCTTAACTTCAATTTATCACAAAGGATTTATCATGAGAAACTAAACTATTCAAATGATGTACCAGTAACCACAGAGACAATCAGATCAAAAATTTGTTTCAAACCGAAAGAATAACCTGATCAGACATTGGCGAAAATCTATTAAACAAACTATGAACCTTAATGTACGAGCAACCTATTTATTACTATTTTATTATTCGACCTAATACACAAGTATTAAAATCGCATGCAGTGACCTCATAAAAAGGAAGAAACATCAAATATGCCTATTTGCATACTTTAGACTAGAAAAATGCATAGAGAAAATATACAGAACTTTAAAGTATAAAGAACTGACAGAAGAAAATAAAATTAAGTTTACACCCTTCTTCTGTCACTTCTTTCTACTAGATTCTACTGTAAATATTAAAGGTATATCTAACCTTTCAACTTGAGTTAAGTTATGTTTTCCAATTTTTCCCCTCAAGTTGTACTCATTGGCCCTCAAAATAAAATAAAATAGTGATGTCACATCTTACAAAAAAGGACAATTTCCTAAATGTTCTGACTAAATGTTCAACTCATTACCCCTCAAGTTGATTGATACTTACTGATCGATAATAATTTCAATCAAAACTCTGACTAAATGATCACATGATACAATTCTGAAATGTGTCAATTGTATCCTACACATTAGGTACAACATATGAAGCATAGGAAGTAAATAAGGTCTAAGATTGAGACATAACCATCTGCTCCCTATGTTTGTACACAGGTTTGGAGCCCGCATGATGGTGAACCAGCTGGCCTGTTCCTGATCGATTTTCTTTATTCTTTGCTGAGAGATCCTGCCAATCCGTGGAGGACCAAATGTCACACAGGTCATACCAGTGTTGTGGTGTATTGCACCAGTAAGGCACCATTTCCTTCCACTTCGCAAAGTTGTTCCCATGGGCATCAATGCAGTCGTCGCGTCTATCACACAACTCATCACAGTACCTTTTAGCAGCTACCCGGTCAAAAACTACACGACATTTGTTATGTTCCTCATTTGATCGCCACTGGTACCGTTCCTGCCAAAATACATATAAGAAAACATCGTCTTGACTGTTATTAATTTGTACAACCATTGGAATTATTGCTTATTAGGATGATCATTTGAATTCCAATTTTGAGGAGTTCCAGTTTGTCAATAATATCCCTTTCCCAAGAAAACCAAATATTGATTAGGGAAAACACAATAGGCAAGTGCCTGGTACATGAAAATTGGTCACACACTACTACTCACAAAAATAAACAAAACATATAACTACCTCACATATCACAATATATCAGCCCACATGCCCGTGGTGAACACAATTCTCAATTTGACACAAGTATGCAACATGAGTGAAAGTTTATAAATTGATTGTAATTGTGAAAAACACTTGCAACATATTTAGGCTTTATTTGTAAATTGACATCACCAGGAACTGTTTGAGAATATCCTCCCTGACAAGTGGATCAAATTCGTTGTAGCTCCTATGTGGTCTGCTCAAGTTGATACATGTTAGCCTGCGAATTGTTGTTACGAGTTGGAATACAGATTCTGTACAATCAAATGCATCTGGTGCTACGGGCCACACCTCTGGTTTTATTTCTCCCAACTTAGGTACAGGTCTCATCAGGCCTAGTCCTCGTCCACGGCGCTTAGGTGCTGGTGCTAGGTCAACTCCAGTGGTGGGGGATACTTCGGTACCATTAGCAGTTACAATATGTTGGTCTACGTCCGAAGCATGCACATTGTTCGAGTACTTGGGCGCACGTGTCCTCTTCAGTCCCAATCTTCTGGTCATTTTGTGGAACTCTGAGTGCAATTTTGAAGGAATTGATTAGCATGAAATTTTAGTAGATAACATAAATATGCATAAGACTAAGTTTATGATTACATATGTTGGTAGGTGCATAAATTATCTGACAAATTGGGATCTAATAAAAGGAATACATTTTTTTGGGATCTAAGTAAATTGGCATAAGTAAATCAAACACACCGTTGTGGTGAGATAATTAAGCAATTAAGACTTATATGAGATAAGCAATTTCAAATGAGTTTAGGGGCTGTGCTGGTACGAAACAGATGAGCAATTAGAGTCGGCAAATTACATCATGCATTTTAGCAAAATAAAGTGTACCTGCCCACTCAATTATTAGAATAAGGTTTAGGAAGATCAGCAATTCGGAACTTGCTGTATAGTCCTAAATTATTCAATTGTCAATTTTGCACTTAAAAAACTGAAACTATTAACTTAGATAAAATTGATCCCAACATACCCAAAAATGTGCAATCGAATTAAAGCTTAACGAAGCATAGATTAAAATCAGTCTTCAAGAGCAATTAACCATCGGTAAAATCAAGGATAAACAACAATAAAACAAATACAATGAACACATAAAAAGAAATTAAACAATGGTCAGACTAGAGCACATACTCGACAACGATATTACTTACAGAAACTTATAGAAAATTGGTGTGGATTGGGTAACCGTAACCCTGTACGAAATGCCTTCCACCCGAAATGGCGTCGACTGAGATCTTGTATAATCGCTGAAGAATATATCCCACCCCTTTCCTTTTGCGGGTTAAAGAGCGCCATAATTCTACCGAAAATTTGGGACAAATGCTATTTGTGTGAAATTCACCCTTTATTAGATCTCGGATTACAATCTAACGGCCAACAATAGTGGGATTGGAACAAATAATAGTTGAGAGTGAACATAGGGTTTATTATCTCCGAGGTTAACCCCACGTGAAAGGGGTGTGCTTCCTCATAAATCAAGGTTTGGCGGGAACAGACAAAATAGCAGGCGGGAAATGACAAAATCAAGGTTTGTGGATTGACCGGGTAAATCCCGGTTCAGAACAATTGATTTAGGGTTTCACTATTTCAGATTCAATGTGTCGAAAAAATCAGATCGGAAAGAAGAAATGTCAAAGAAAAAGAGAAGGAGAACCTGACAATGGGACCGTTCAATTAAAAGTTACGTACGGATGCTGTTTAACTTAAAATTAAAACAGTGGGACCCATTAAAAGCTTGGTGTTAATTCTCATTTATCTATTAAAACAGTGGGACCCATTAAAAGAAAATATTAATTCTCATTTATCTATTATGTATAAGTTCTTTTTTTATTGTAAAATAATTATGTTATGTAATTTCTCAAACATATTGTATTTAGAGGAGGGTTAAAATGCACCCTCCCTTTTGTGCTCCTAACGTGCACCCTCCCCTCATATCTTCATTTTCAAAGTTCGAATAGTCGATTCGAACCTTCAAACGTGTTCTTCATATTATAATGTGCTTGGAGACCAAATTTTACATTTTTTGGAAATTGTTTACTATTTTTTCAGAATTTTTGAAAATCATCACTTTGCTGAATTTTTTATTATGGTTAAGTTTAATCAAAAATTCTGAAAAAATAGTAAAAAATTTCCAAAAAAGAAGTAGATGAGGGATCAAGTTACAACAACCTTTTTTTTAGCGTATTTTAGTATAAATATGCTAATTATACATCAAAAGAAGTAGAGGAGGGATCAAGTTACAACAACCATTTTTTTCATTTTCAAAGTCCAAATCGTCGATCCAAACCGTTCAACATGATTATCTAAATAAAATGTGCTGGCAGATCAAATTTTACATTTTTTTGAACTTTTTTACTATTTTTTAAGATGGGTACAAAATTCAATGGTCTGAATATTACTATTTTTTGTAAAATACTTAATAAATAGTAAACAAATTCAAAAAAAATGTAACATTTGATTTGGAAGCACAGTTTATTGTGGAGATCATGTTGAACGGTTTGGATCGACGATTTGGACTTTGAAAATAAAAAAATGATTGTTGTAACTTGATCCCTCCTCAAAGAAGTAATATAACAAATAATTTAAACAAAAATTTCAAATTTTCAGAGTTAGATTTCAATATTTTGATCTTCATAGTGTCTCTCTCTAAAAATAAAAAAAAAATAAAAAATAAAAAAAAAGAGTAAGCCGGCCAGAAAATGGCCGGTTTACTCTGGTACCTAAGCCGGCTATTTTCTGGCCGGCTTGGGTATTTTTCGATATTGAGTCGAGTTCTAGGCAGAATTAATAATTTGTATTAAACTTTGGATATTAATAAAAATGTCGGTCTCTCTGTTGATTACATTGATTTAATATTGTAGCAAATATTGTACAGATATTTACCACATCGGTGACTTTAAAATGTACTTGGACATTAAAATAATAATTACATTCAATATTATAACATTATTCTGACCAAATAATTATTATTTTTATAAAATTTATAGCAAATTTTTATTTGCAGTAAGTTTTCATTTATTGTCTTTCATATAAAATTTGTAATATATAGATGAACAAATATATATTCTCTCGTTGATTACCTTGATTTAATATTATAACAAATAAGGAAGTGTACAAAATCTGTCAATTTATTACTACTATCGTATCCGTGCATTGTAATGGGGACATATTATATGTAAGAGAACAAAAAATATATCTTATATAAAATGACATATTTTCGTAAACAAATTTAGACTAAATGACAAACAACGTTCTTTAAATGAAAAACATTTACACGTAAATAACATTCATTAAATAACATATGAAATAACATATTAAATGACAAATTTAATATTTTTTTAATGCATTCGTTTCTTGAACATTTTTTTGACAACTTAACTCTATACAAAATTAGTTTGAAAATTTAAAATTTTCACATGTAGACACATCACTCGTAATGTAGATGAGTTTCAACGATTCAGATTTACCGTTTGAAGTCAATATGATAAATTTTAGAGTTGATTTTACAAAGGACTTGATGAACTTAAGTACACTCTAGGCATGATTAATTAGATAAATGGTGACGTGACACAAAATTTTAGAGTTGATTTTAACGCGTAGCATACATATCATGAATTGAATTAGATAGTTCTGAACGAGCATCAGACTCATTTAAGTCCAATATCCATTAGACACGCCCTGCTCCATAACATGATTATCATAAATCTAAGACTATTCTTCTGCAGTAATTTATAATTATTGTTTTGTCCTGAACAATTTTCATCCCTAATTAAATTCTCTATTGTCTAATAATTTATTATATTATGAAATAAATTGTCGCTGGTAGTCCTTCAAATGAGAGGACTATGTTGTTAACATCGTTGAATAAATATATATTATTGTGTACATATCATTCCATAAATGTATGTTGTTCATATTTCATATCATATATCATTCCAATAATTATTTTTGAACAAAATGAAAATTAACCTGATATATGTGACTGAAGATTATATATCATATATGTTGTTCCCTAGATCGGATAAGAAGGGTTTGTAATCTCCTCACCTCCAGATTCCATAAATGAACTGAAGATTTGAATTTAGATACAAACCGACCGACTAGAATTTACACGAATATTAAAGGGTTCCGATGAAATCGGATTTCGATCGGACAGTCCGTATCCAAGTGCAAACTTTTAGTTACTTTAGAGAATCTGGACAAAGCCCTAAACCCTCCAACATCACGTCTGTTCACATTCCCTCTTTTTCACTCCCGCCCACACCATTGTTTCTCTCTCACATCTGAACCCTAAACCCTTCAGTTCGTGGCCCGTCATTTGCAAAAGGTGAGAGTAAGCTGGTATTACCGGTCTGAGGAGTCGATCGGCAGTCGCCGCCAATTTCACGCTGCAAAAGAAGTGTGTAGCTGTTCACATTCCGACTTTTTCGCCACTGCTCTCAACCCCTCCTTTTGTAAGCGTAGCGGCTGGACTTGTCTTAATCAGGTAATAACTTTAAATTAATTTCTAAATTAGTAGTTCTTAAATAGTATTACTCAAATTTGGGCAGTTGTTCCTAATTTGGGGGTTGCTCTTTCGGTTTTCACTATTTCTGGTGCAAACTGTTTTTAGATTGTACCTATATTTATTCATGGAAGAAAAATTTGCAAGCTCGTCAATTTCTGATCAAGGGGTGCTCAAGGAATTATTCTAGGCAATGAAAAAAAATTATGTCTCAGTTCGTTTGTGAGCTTTTGAATTTAGAGTGAACAGTTCCTATTAAACACTTATTTTCTTAGTATATGATGTGACAAGGCACGAAACTTTTACAAATTTGTCTAATGTGTCGGCCAAGGATTAGAGAGGCATATTTTGAAAATTGAAGTTTCAAGGAAGAAATAAGAAATCTACCTCCATGATTTAGGTGAATTTAAGGAAATTATGCCCTCAATAATATGTAAATCTCAATTTGACAGTGGTTAATGGCGCGTACAAGAGGTGGAGGCGGACATAGGTGTGCTACTCGCGACAATGTAGGGGTTCACACCCGAACTAGGGCAGGAGCGAAGCGCCTCAGTCAGGTTCTAAAAAATCCTTTAGTTGTTGTCAATTAATTTCCTAGGAATGAGCGTACAAGAGGTTAGATTTATAAAGTACATGGGTTTGCTAGCATACTTTGTTTGTACTGTTTGGATCAGATCAACAAGTTTGGTTTGTAATTGTGGGTCATAATTGTACATTTTTTAAATTTCGGAATATGCTGCCTAGAGATTCTAACGAGCATTGCTATAATGACCTACGTACAGATTAGGGAAGAAGAGGAAATCCTTGCAGCAACAGATTCAGCTGAGCATTCGCACATGGCAACGTCTGAGCAACCATGCGAGCCAGCTGACCAGCCTGCTGAGACCAATGCTCTTAAAAGCACTGCAGTGTACACGAGGAGGCGTGCAGCAGCATTGCAACAACCACAAAAGGTCTGTTTACTTTACATGATGCTCAATTTCATTCATTGGGGGTTGTGCTGAAGATTATGAATTGGTACAGTAATATAATCTCTTTAATTTGCAGCACACAAACCAACTGGAACCAGAACAGCCAGGTGAGGATATGATGCAACAGTCGAACCTGCTAGTTGAGGAGCACGTAACGGGAGGATCCCTATTGCGGCACCGTCTAATTGATGACGGTCGCCGTCGTGTTTTCAATAACAAAAGACTGAGGAACCTACTGTACGAGCCCACAGGCTCCAATTATGATGGGGAAGTGGGGGATGATGGTCGTAAGCGGTACCGTCTGAGTAGGATCACAACAATGCATCGAGTCCCTCAAGCTGAGCCCAATGAAGCCCCTGAACAGACAGCACAGCAGGAAGTTAGTCCTCAGAGTCAACCCCCCAACTCTGAGGACAAAAGTAATTCACAATCAGCGGAGAGTACAAAAAGCAAGGGACGTGGCCCTAGCAAACCCCGTGAACCAGCACCCCTAGAGAGACAACCACTTCTTTATGTGGTAGGTAAGAAAGAATTCCGGGCGGTACCTAAGTGCACAAAGATAGTCACTACGATCCACCTGCTGACATGTAAGGCAATGCCAGGGCCATACCGTACCTATAACCAGTTCTCACCCACTACAAGAAAGGATGTACTGGACAAATTTCTGGAGGTGTATTCTTGGGGTGAAGATGAAGATGTTCGAACCTGTATAGATGTGTTTGAGAGCATCGCAGCTGAGGTGTACTGTCGAGAACTAACAGAGAGGCGAAAGGAGTACGCGCTGAAGTTCGGAGACAACATTGAGGAGTGGAATATGCTGCTGCGTACCTCTATGTATTGTACAACTGTCCAGAGATTCGACCTTTCATCGAGTATGTAATCTCCTCCAAAAAATACCACATCAAAAATATATTAATTCAGATTACCTTGGTATATTATTAAATGTTGAACTCAAATTGTGTCAGTGAATTTGATGCCTGCATTACAAGAACACGTCGAAATGTCACAGTGGCAAGTTTGAACCGTATTCGTGATAAGGAGTTCCCCAATTGGGTAAAAAAAAAGGTTCGAGTAGATCGTGATTGTGACAAACATATCAAAAGCATATGTCTTGGGCCTGACACACAAGTCACGTGTTATGGTGCGTATGACATTAATGGCTTTCAATTTCACACAAAATCATACGGTCAGCACAAATCGACAATCAACAGTGGGGTATGCATCCAAGGGGAGGGACAAGAATACTATGATATTCTAGAGGAAGTAGTCGAGCTCGAATACTCTCAAGGCAGTGACAAGGTCGTGCTCTTCAAATGCATCTGGTTTGATGTAACAAATGGAATAAAGGTAGATAAGGACCATGGGCTTGTGAGATTAAACATAGATTGAGACTTCGAGCATATGAGCCCTTCGGGTTAACATGTCAAGCAATTCAAGTATACTACCTAACATATGCATCAAACTGTCGGCGTGATTGGTGGGTCGCAATGAAGACAAGGCGCAAAGCAAATTGGCATGAAATAGAAAACCTCGATACTTATCAAGAGGAGAGACCAGGCTGCCCCTACGTGGTCTCCACAGGAGATGACCTAGATATACCTACTGTTTTAGTTCAAGAAGGTGTTCTAGACACGGTGGACCCGGCAGAACTCGTGAGAGCAGCCTCACAAGGAGCTAACCCAGAATCTGATGATGACAGCGGGTATGAGAGCGGACAACAACACGAATCTGATAATGAAGAAAGTGTCAATCCATTAGAGCAAGATGATGGAGAAGATGACTGGTATGTACATTCACCATTTTTTATTTTTTTTTTGAGAAACTTGACAGCGGCTGTCAAGAGAACATCTTACAGTTTACACTATCGAACCATCAAACCTGTTGGTCCCTTGCATTTTTCTGCCCACAACCAAACTTGTAATGCATACTGACACTCGAAGAATAAGTGTAGAGTTGTTTCAAGATTGCAATTCTGACACATGATACATTCATAGTTGTATTATTTCACAAATCAATTGTTATATGCTCCTTATTTCTCAAATAAAACATTGCCTTTTTGTTGAAAATGAATATTGCATATTTCAATATTTGGGTTCAGTTTACTCAAAATAAAAAATAGTTGGGTTCAGATGCATGTTTAAAGTTTAGGTCATTTTCTGTTACTGTTATGCATGATCTTGTCTAGACCAGAATTATAACATTTTCTGGTTGTTTCAATAAAAAAGAGTATTTTTACACTCCTATTACTTGTTGGAACCGCCTGTACCGCCCTTTTAATTTACTGTTGATGTGTTGTTAAGTGTAATCCTCATTAGCACCCGTCAGTATCAGTGAATTACGCTTCTTAGGCTCAGTTATGTTGTTCTAAGATATTCTTTTGCTTGATGCCCTGACATGAGATCTTTTGATACCTTTCTATAAACATGTATCAGTGTGACATTTGCGCTGTTTGGGCTACTGTCACTATTCATCAGGGATAGTACTTGTCAAATTACATAAATATAGATTTATATAAATTTCAACAAGTATATGTTTTATCTAGATTCAAAATTATATATATTACTCATACATACATATACATACAGATGAAAATATCACCTGACAACTAGAAGTAAAAAATGAGTTAAAAATGGATCTTTATCACTCTTTTTTTTTTCCCTTATTGGGTTTGAACCCGACTGTCATGAACACTGCTATCACCCCTTCACACTTACTGGTATAAAATTGTGTCGTGATTGTTGATGGTTGGAATTTGGAAATGTGCACTTGATTTCTTCTTTAACTTGAATTCAGAGTTTATTCTTATCCTTTCTATTTCTCTATGATAAAGTATTTATTGATATGAGTGCTTTAATGACTCTGATATTTCAGCGCTTGATTAAATTGGCAATTAATGAACTTCAAAAACATAATAGGCCTTGTACAAAGAGACAAATTGTTACATTCATTACTTTCTAAGAATTTGAAGCTAATTACTTTTTATCTTCTTTTCTTTTGTATGTGTGTTGAATTTGTTAGGTAACAACAGATGCAATGGTGGAAGAAGGGATCATATTAACAAACTGCTCAAATTCCTGGTTCAAAACTTCTATTTGGCGGTGAACCACTTGAAAATTGTTCTAGTGGAATTTAGCTCGTGCCAACATATTGTTATGTTTATTTGCAAATGATAACCAGCCATTTTGTAATATTTTATAATATTAATCTTCTGGATTTGGATCACCACACCAAACACTGTTTTAAAATGTTATATTGCAGTTCTTGTGTAGTGCATTTCAATATCTACATTTATTTTTATGTGAAAAATGCTATATAAGCATTTCCAACTGGGCTAAAGGGGATGACAATGGTATATGTAATAACTCAGGGGGTTTTTGGTAAATTTTACTTCCAAGAGGGTTTCTGCATATATTTTTTCTCAAGGACAGTATAATACTATAATATGCTGCAAACATTATGTTAGACTTATTAACATAAACAATAGATTTTTTTAATTTGGGCAATCCCTATATATCGCTTATGACATTGCTGCCAGTTCTTGTTGTTTGTATTATTGACTGCCAGCCCCTTTAACAATAAAAAATCAAGTTAAGGGAGGTCGTTGTTAAAATGCTTTATGACTATTGTGAGTTGTTATTTTAATTCTGGTATGACACTTGATAGAATTATATTTGTGTGGATCCTCACACTTCAAAGATGAATATCTAATAAAGGAAATTAACATTGCTGTTTTTGGTACCACTGGTACAACTGTGATGTAAAAGCAATCAATTAAATATCAGGCTATTCAATTGTGTTATACGACTATGCATTTATATTTATCAATCGTTAATAATTCTATAATAATTCACTTATGAAATTTCATATTGTGTTGTTAATTAAAAATATATTGCAGTATTTGACAAAATTATAAAATAAGACAAAACTACCCTGCTACAAGTTGCATCATATTATTCCCGTGGAAATACCCACGGTGATAATAGCAGGTCTTATTTATTTTAAAATAATTTTACTGAAGTTATTCCCGTGGTTAATAAGATATTAGCGGGGAGGAGAGCAATTTCTGGTTTCTAAATTCGCTAAGTTCCGATAATTATTATCACCGAGGGTAGATAGCACTGTTTTACCGAGGTTGGTTGGAGGTACTCCTGTCATTCTACTATCAGCGTGGGTAGTTAAAGTACCCACGGTGATAAAAGGTGATATCCTCGCTTTTATCCCAATTTCTTGTAGTGCAGAACTTTAGTACATGAATTCAAAATCATTTATCTTTTGTTGCTACTTGAGAAATTGCATATTACCTGTTAATCTGTGCTGAAATAGGTGTTTTGAGATGTTTATTGACCTTAATTTTGTACATTCTTTTGTGTATATACTTTCAGTTTCATATCAGCAGAGGAGGTGATGCCAATGCATAAATAACCTCCATCCATCAGAGGGATTATGTGCAGAACAACAAGCCAATTATCTTTTAAGCATGGTAATATTCAGGCGTTGTGACTTTTAATCAAATTAAACATTGATAGACTGGTAAAAAATGATTCATACTTATATATGAATTATAGTCTAGGATTTCAATTTTCTATTGTAGCACTGAAATTTAGTGGGTATAGTAACTTTTACTAGAAACTAAGTTTTTTATTTTGTTATTACTCCTTGATTCATGACATGTCTCCTTAATTATGTCCCAATTCACACTTCGTACCCCACTTTATCATCTATTAAGTGAAAATGGCCTCATGTTACTTTTACAGCTCAATTTTTACTGAGGAAGACTATCCATTCCATGACGGGCTTCGTTAGGTTTGTTCTCTATGTTCTTTTAATTGTTTATTAGTGTGAATTGTAACTTTTCACTGCTCAAGACTTCATATATGACATGATATACCAATTGTCCAAGCAATTGCCAAAGCACTGTAAACCCTAACTCTCAAAAAATGCTGACCAGTTTCACCAACCTTGCAAAGACCAAATACATAAATGTTATTAATCACGACACTATACTACTATATTCTTTGGATTGACACCTAAATTTAATTGTGTTGTAATTTCTTTCAAAGAAACTTCAACTGTAATGATAGAGATGGCAACTATCTAGAATGGATTGGGGGCTGATCAAATTTCACTCAAACTCGATTTAATTTTGAAATGTTAGTTCTTCTGGATAGCTTATACCGGGTTTCAATCAGTTTGAGATAAGGTTGTTATGTTCTTGATTTTGAGTTGCGGAAGTCAAGAATTCTGACCTTCTATTTCTTTATACCAACAAAACCAATCTGAATATCTTTTGTTCCATCTTAGATCATTATTGGGTCTAGGTTTCACAACTCTGATTAAGTTGAGTTCCTGTTGTTAGCCAAACTCTAGTTACAGTCTTGTCACGTTGTCAACTATTTAAAGTTATAATAACTTGCTTTCAGTTTATTCATCATATATATCAGGTCTCTATACTGAGGGAACTTTTGGTTTGGATCAAACTTTACCACCTCAAGCATTCTGCATATGTTGATGTTCATGTCACTTTATTGAGTGAAACTGATAAGTTGTCACCAAACACTTTCTCAAAACAAACTAACACCCTATTCAAATTCTGCAGCACCGAAACCAGCAAAGGAAATGAAGCAATAATATGAACACCTCCACAAAAACAATCTCACATCCCATTCTTGATTTTTGCGTCCTCTACCTTTCCAAAATTCTTCTCTCTCTCTCTTCCATTAAACGTCGCTTCTACTAGCCATGTCGCTACGCCAATCGCAGATCCGACCCCCTGGAGTCCGATTCTCCCTCCCAGAAGCTGTCCAGCAACACTTGCGGGAGTATTGACACCACCTTGAGCAGCACTGAGGAAGGTAGGGAATCGTTTCATTTCTTGAGGCACAAATCTCAAGGCCTCCCCCACCTTAAGGCCTGAGCATCCAGTCCAGGTTTGTGTTTGTTTAACTATCTCTGTTTAGCACCTATTTATTAAGTTGTGGTTTTCATTCATACATTTTTTACAACTAGAACTATTGTCAGATTTTTATTATGGTTGCATGACTTAGAAATTTTGTTGAAATAATCTCCAAGAGAAATTGTGTGATTGAGAATTTTGAGCTACAAATCTAGAGCCAATTTTATGGTTTTGTTCTATCCAGATATTACCAAATCTCCAAGAGAAATTTTGTGTGATTGAGAATTTTAAGCTACAAATCTAGAGCCAATTTTATGGTTTTGTTCTATCCAGATAGTACCAATTTAATCAAGTACAAAAAATTCCCTTTTCCAGCTATGTGCAAACAGCTCACAAAAATATAATATTACTTTTTCTGATTTGAAACACTGTCAGAGACCTTTCAATATATGTGTGTGATTTTGATAGGCTTCCAAATCTGAGGCTTGAGCTGTAAATTCATAATCTGGCGCAGTGCTCCATAAACGAATAAGAAAACAATAGTGGATTATTTTTCCCTCTTTTCTATTAGATAATAATTGTTGTATTAATTATAAAAGGGGTATATTATATTTTATTGGCTCATCAGAACAGTTTATTTGCTTGGTATTAGGTTAAATTGGGCTCAAGGATATTACAAATTTACCCCAATGAGATAATGGAATACAGAATGATAACAAGCTACTACAAAGCTGTCACCATCTTCCCAAATTTATTTGCCTGATTTGTCGGCCAAGGAGACAGCTTTTATACTTGTCTGATTTGTTGGCCAAGGAGACAACTTTACTCAAGGAACAAGCCCTTGCATTTGAAGTCGATAACGTCTTAATTTATTATTCTTTTTAGTTGAGTGTGTTTATTTTTGTTATTATTGATGTAAATTTGAATGATATATATTAATGTATTATGAAAGTTTTTTTTATTAATTATTGTCTTCATTTTATATTATAATTTATATTATAAATTGAAGAGTATTTATTCAAATCAGAATTAATAGAATAACTAATTACAACGAATATTAGAGTTAAATATGTATACCAATTTTGTTGCATTAAAATAATTATGGTTGCATTAGATTTTATTAATTGCAACCAAAATTTGGTTGCCTTTGGAATTACGTCTGCATACTAATTTCGTTGCAGTAAAATGTTCATGATTGCATTAGATTTATTAATTGCAACCAAAATTTAGTTGCATTTAATTTATATGTTGCAACTATGAATTTTGTTGCGATATATTATAATATTACTACAACTTTTTTGGTTGCAATAACTACGCAATAGCAACAGTTTATTAAGTTGCAATACACTATATTATTGTTACCATTTTTCTGTTGTGATAAATGCGCAATAGCAACCATTTATTTGGTTGCAAAAGATTATTGCTACGAATTTCATGCAACAAAAATTTGGTTGCAAGAATTGCACAATTGCAACTATGGATTTCGTTGATATATACTATTTTATTGCTACCATTTTTTGTTGCGATAAATGAGCAATAACAACCATTTATTTGGTTGCAACACCTTATTGCTAAGTCGGTCTAGCAACTAAATTATGGTTGCAATAAACAAATTCTTATTGCAACTAAAGAGTTGGTTGTAAATATATTGCTACCAAAACTATTGCAATCACGGGCAACCAATTTTTTTGGTTGCAAACTCAATCTATTGCAACCAATATTTTGGTTGCCCGAAATAGATTTTGGTGTAGTGGTAGACTCAAAATTTGAGGTACATTAGGTGATATGAATTTCATGCACACGTAAATCCTTAACCCAAAATTCTAAAGCTGAAATTGATGTACATCCTTATCGGGCTTCAACGGACAACATGAAAAATTTGACAACCTTTAAATAGCACACATCAGATTTTGTAGCTAACACTAATATCACCGGATAAGCCGAACTGCAGGAATTTTTTCAAGCATATATCTGCAGAAAGCACTGATAAATAAAGAAAATAGATACTAAATGTTGGAAATAATAACTCCATTTACATATATATTCTAGTATTAATAATTTTTATTGCCATAAAAATAATCATCATTTGTAAACACGTCTGTAAAATAATAAGAATTTGGAGTAGAATTAGGGTATTGAAAAAACCCACCCGGTCCAGGACAGGACCGGCCAACCAGTGGACAGGACCCGGACCGGCCCGAGACCGTGGCAACCCGTGGACCGGACCGTCCAAACGGGTGGGCCGGGTTAAGCAAGGCACGAAACCGGGTCTTTGGACCCAACCCGTGATAACCCGACCCGTTTGAACCCCTGAGACAGTCCCGGACCAGACCGGAGCAAACCCGGACCGGACCCAACCCGTGCCGAACCTTGCCGAACCGTGCCATCTCGGGTCCAACTTGTGCCGAACCGTGCCAACCCAGGTCCAACCCGTGTCCAACCCGTGCCAACCCGGACCCAATCCGTGCCAACCCGGACCAAACCGTGCACCACGCATGGACTGGGTCCAGTGAACCGCGCATGGCAAAATTTTTTTTTGCGGCAACCAAGAATCGAACCGGGGATCTATTAGATAAGCAACATATCACTTACCACTACACTATCTCACATTTGTTGTCTAAAACTACTAACTTTTATATTTAAGTTATACTTGAGTTGATTTTTAATATTTAATTTATATAATACAAGTGTTAAATTAATGAAATATATATAGTAGCTGTATCGTATCCAAGATTTTTGAAAATTGATGTATCACCGTATCCGTATCGTATACGATACGATACCCGTACCCATGTCCATGCAACATAGGTAAAGAATGATTTTATGCTAAATATGAGTTAACATATATACATATTATTTGACATCTTAATTAAAATTAAGATATTCATATGTTAATTCTATAAACTTTAATTTGAATAAACATATGTATCTTCTTAATTAAAAATATTTTATACTATTATATGAAATATATGAGTATTAGAGAGAAGTGTTATTAGTTTGCATTAAGGAAAGTTTATACTCAATATATAAGACTACATACCAGTAAATAGTTGTCTATTATATAATATTTTTAATTAAAAATATTTTACAAAATATAATATTTTAAAATCTTATTAATTAAGAAGATTCATATGTTAATTCAAAAAATTTACAAAATATTTTACAGAATTAACATCTTAAAGATTTTAAAAATATTTAATACAAACTACTTTACTTTCGAATTAACATAATTCAAAAGATTTTACATAATAAATTAATACCATGCATTACAGCGATTGTTATAAGGATTAAGATGTTAAATATATTTTACAAAATAAACTAATACCATACCTGTATCAGTATGTGTTTATCTAATAAAATTCTTCATTAAAAAAATTTTATACTTAATATGTTATATGCAGTATATGAGTATTGCTGAGAAGTATAAGTAGTTCCCATTATATAAATTTTATACTAATAAGACTTCAGATCTGTAAATCGTGAGATATTATAAATATTTTATACTAATATATGTCTAATAAAATTGAGACACTCATTTGATGTTATAAAAAATGAATGATGCGGAGGAAATTAAATTAATGTGATATGATAAAGTTAACAATATCATTTATTTATTGGTACTTTTCAAATTTAAAATCACAGGAGAGTAATGTGGATTGTGGAGAGAGAGTAGCGAGAGGAAGGAAGAGAAATTTGAGATATTTTGTTAAAAAAATTCAAAAGGAGATATTTTATTTGATATTTTCTTTTCTAGAGACAAAGCAGTTTGTAAAATATTTCAATATTGGATTTGGCTCCATTGTAACAAGATTTTTGGATCTTTTTACTTTGATTTTGATTTCTCTAGAATTTTGTATAAATTTATATCAAAATTATGAGAAATGCATTTCATCGTCCAGAATTTTATCACCCCATTCTCGTCTGCCATTCTTGTGCTGACACTTGCTTTTTAATTATTTTTTATTTTGAATTATGTTCATGAAAACATATAGGGATGACACATGTCAGAAAAAAAATTACAAGGTTTATATTTAAAGATCTTGCGTAATCATGTATTAATTAGTGTGAATAATGTACTAATAAGTGTGAATAAATTACAAACCATGATAATTAGTGTGAATAAAAAAAATCATGTATTCTAACAATATATTAATTGTTACCATGTATCAATTAGTGTATATCTTGTATTAATTAGTTTATTCAAACAATATATTGACAAGTGAAAAAGAGTGTACCGTGTATTAAATAGTGCCAATAAAGGACAATTATGTATGTATTTATTGCAACAAAATAATTATTATTGCAACAAAATTTAGTTCTTGTCCGAAAAAATTTATTGCAACCAATATAGATGTTATGGTAACTATTTGTTCTGTCGCTATCTACCTCTAGGTCACGTGTAGTGCCTCCAGGCACACGTCTATTTCACGTTAGTAAATTCTAACTTTCAGAGGGTAAAGATGCAAAACAACCTTATGCCTCCTCTACCGCTCACCTCCATTTCTTCACCTTCTCCGCCCCTTCTCCTTGCATCGACAATTCTAAAAACCAGCTACCTTCCTCCTCCGCCCTCCCCTTCTCCTCCTCCGCTCACCTCTTTCCCCTTCTTCTCCTCCGCCCTCCCCTTCTCCTCCTCCGCTCATCTCTTTCCCCTTCTTCTCCTCCGCTTATCTCCATCCCAGCATCCACTATTCCAAAAACCTGCTGTCCTCCTCCTTCGGCATATTCATCCACGCTTTCCTTGGGCTCTATTAACAAGGCACTTTCCCCTAAAATCAGCGTATTCAATTTGTGCAACAATATTGCAACTGAAAAGAAAATCGATGCAATAAACTAACGATGTTGCACGATTTTAGTTGGTTGCGACAAATTTTAACTATTGCTACCGATTAATTCAATTTCGACGAAATTATTTGGTTGCCCGAAATTTGTTTTTTTGCTACGAAATTAATTTGTATTGCAGAGAAATACTCCAGAACTGCCTACATGGACTGGATGGCAATGGCAGTGGCCCCTGTGGAAGGGAAGGGAAGAGGAGAAGCAAATCGTGTGTTTAGAAAACAGGGTTGTTTAGAAAGCTGAAAAATATATTTGGTATTTTAGTGATTTATACATGCATAAGAGGTTCCTTAATTTAAAGTAAATAACTTAATTACCGTGGGTGTGATCTAGGAATAGGGAAAATTTTCAAATGAAATATTTTTTTTTGTATAATGTATATTTTCCAATCAAGTCTATACTGAAATTTCCACTGTTCTTTAAACTCAGTATATTCTTGGATGCTACATTTTTTCTCTTTGAACCTCGCCTAGACTGATACATAATGTGGCTCACACTACTAGTTGGTTCTGATACTAGGTGTATGGTAGCAATTGATGTCGCCTAGTTACTCTGAAGTTACTATAATAACTTGGAAAATGTCCTTCAAGAGTGCAATTCCAACCTTAAGCTTTTTTTGAGAAAATGCAAACAGAGCTTTTTGGCTGTGGCACCTATTTCATGATGATCCTCATAAAGTAGCATAAATTGAACTTAACAGTTCAGATTTGAAATAGATTGTGCAAGTTCTTTTTTTTTAACAATAGATTGTAAGAGTTCGCAATGGCAATTCTCTACTTCCCTGTACAGCCTTGAAATATCTAAGCCAGACCTGCAAAACAAAATAAAGGAAATATTTCTTCCAGGTGCCTTTACTACCTGCATTCATGTGTTATATCCCTTTTGTTATCATATGATATCTGGTACCTTTTGTGGTTGAAGGGATATAAAGATATTCAGACTTTGTTATTATATGTTATCTTGTTATTTTTGTTTTAAGTTTGTTGAGTATGTTGTCTAACCTTCTCCAATTGGATTATATATTACAGGTCTCAGAATAAATTCTTTCAGATATTAACCATTTGGAGAGCAGTAGCCAGCAAATAGAGGTTCATTACTGAAAACCTAACTAATAAAAAATTATAGTATTTGTACAAGAAAGGGAATTTTTATATCTGAGATTGTTGTTCTGGCATAATAGGCAAGGTTAAATTAGCATGAATCCTACGAACATATTCCAATAACTCCAAGAACATATTCCAAGGTTAAATTAGCATGAATCCTATTTTATTTTGTAATATGGGTAATCTGGGTGGTTGAAAATTGATGTACAATGTGTAGCTTAAAATTGCTTACATGTATACAATTAATCATAGCAAATCAGGGGTCTATTGGAATTATTGCAGGTGACAAGAAAGGTATGGTGGACCGGCTTCCCTCATACCAAATCTGAATATTTGCAGAGATTGCATGTGAGGTTTTCTTTTCTCATATTATTCTTGTCTTTTATTTTTCTTTCACCTTCAATCTAAAATAGTATTGGATCAATTCAAATAATGCAAGAGTATTAGTTTACAACCTCGTTGTTGTATATACCTGTTAGCCCAGATATTAGTACATATCTGTTTGGGTAATCTAAGTGTTTGAAAATTGATGTACTTGATGTGTGGCTTAAAATTGGTATAGATGTATACACCATAGCAAATCAGGGTTGTTTAGAAAGCTGAAGAGTAGATTTGGTATTTTAACGAGTTATACATGGATAAGAGGTTATTTTTAAGGAAATAACTTACTCTGTGCTTCAGACTGGCGTGCTGGAAGGGAGCGAAGGGTTAGGTAAGGAAAAAAACAAAATGTTACCTGCTCTGTAAAATAAAATCAGAATGGAGGGAATGGAAGAGAGTGCGACTTCTTTACTCGGAAGTGTCACCTCAAAATCAGGGTGTAGCCGAGGGTAATAAGGGCCCACTGGTGGATATACCAACTATACCCTTTTCTTTTCACGCCTCTTTACTTCTGTTATTTTGCTTTCCTCCCAAAAGCAGACGAGAAACTTGGTGGATAATACTAATTCTTTATCTCTTTTTGTTTTTTTCTTTCTATTGTAGAAAGCAAGTTCTTTGCGAACTTGACTGCAAGAGATGGTGAAAAACCGAGAAGGAAGAGATTTGTGGCTCGTTGTCAGATGAGAAAAGAGATATATCAATCTCTAGCCATGTGGTGATGTACTGGTCTCGAGAAAGCACAAACAGTTAGTTTTCTGAATTTGCAAACAACACTCCAATACTAGAACATGAAGTTGCATGAATATCTAAGTTGAACAAACCAAATCATAAACTAATACATGCAAACTCAGAACCATATTGAAGTTCTCATTTATTTTAATTTTTTCTGAGTTATGTTTTTGTTTTGGAGGGTGGGGATGGCTTATTACAACTATGGGCAAAATTGTCAATAGTTTGGTACTTATACTAATCTTGGTCTAATACAAAAAAATTAACCATTAGAATAGAATTGGCAACCAACCAATTGTAGATACCAAAGTCGTCAAAATAGAAATTCACACCCATGGACCCATCCACATACATCTGTTGGAAGGAAGCGGGGGCATTCCGATGCCCGTCGGACCAACATCTAGACCATTCAATGAGCTTGGAGATTTGTGCAACGAGACCTCAATCCCACTAATGGAGCACTTTTGTTAACCGTACGTCACCCCTCTTTTCTTTTCTTTTGTTTTGAGAGATCAGTGTCCCTTCGCCTGCTCGCTATATTTGAGATAAGTTAGACCAGTCACTGGATTTATAGCAACATAAGAAAAAAAAATTAATGAATTGATTGGATCGAAATTAAATTATCATGAACTATGATTTGCAGCCCTGAAGCTCTCAGTGATGCCTCAGTAATTAAAAGCCCCCCTGCACCAAAAATATAAGCAAATGTGAGCTGATATAAGGGCCTAATGTGACAATTAAGATCAGAAATTGTAAAAACTCCTTTTTACTGATACAAGGGCAAAAGAGTCGTATTTATATAAAAAATGACTAAACCCAAAAACTCCTTTTGATCTTCTGTCTTTTCTGACTGTTTTTTTTTCCCAGAAACTTTCTGAACCCAAAAAATGACTACAGCTTATTTAACTTTTTTTTTTTTTTTTACTTTGAGTTCTTTATCTTCCATTTCAATCTTTTTATTTCAGACCTAGTATCAGAAGGTCTTCGTGGCAGTATAACAAGCCTTTGATGGTTTGATCGGTTTCAATTCATGGCATGCCCTTTTGAATTCATTAAGGTAATTTATTAACAATTGGTTTGGTATAAGTTGCGTGCCTTATTTTTTTCCATTTTTGCATGATTTAAAAATTGCAAGGAATGAGTAAACAAATATAATTTACTTTACTGCCAAAACTACAAAGCATGTGGCTGCTACAAATTGATTTTTGCCCTTAGGTTACCACCTTTTTACAGCACAGTATATGCACACGACTGGTACAGCTTGGTACCAGTTCGAACTCGGGTATAAACACGATTAAAATTGTAATGCTTGTATTTCTTTATAGCTTGATCCTGAAGTTGTTCAGAGTGAGCTTTCAATCATCCTCGTATCAGAGGCATTTTTGTGGGGTCCATCTTGTCAGCATGGCACAAAGCACAAAACAACTTCATATGGTTGTCGGGTCGAAGCCTGGGTTCAAATCTGAAATAGGAATAAACTTCAGATAATTGTATATATGAAATAAAGGCCGTACGCTGACGGGTCCCCTAGCCATTTGTGTTGCCGATGTGGCAGACATTCCATGATTTGCTATAGCATACCACCTGCCTATTGGGTTATTGGATCAGCTCCTACCTGGACCCGTTACTGTCTTAAAACAAGGTTTGTTGAGTTCTGTATTATAAATCATGATGGTTTCATTATTGTTGAAATGAAATAATTTCTTTTGTATAATATATATTTTCCAATCAAGTGTATCCTGAAAATTCCACCGTTATTTCTTTTTTTTTATAGAATAATGATGGTTTTATTGTACTTCAATTACTTGCTTGTGGTGATATGCATATATAATGTAAAGATTATGTAAAAGGAAGCAGTGTACAGACTGTTATTAATCAATAATTGGCTTTCGGCTTACCTTTACTCTTAGAAAGTATTATACTAGAAACCGAGCAATGACTATATACCGTTTTTTAAGGAATAATGATGGTTTTTTTTTTCTCTAGCCTATGTTACTCAAATCAATGCAATCTAACCATTTTTTTAAACCTGCAATAATCAAACATGTGGTCACTCAAAACTACTGCAAACTTAAAACACTAAAACTGCACTTGTCAACTTTTAACTCGTATTTAACAAAAATTTCCAAAGTTCATTAGTCAAAGAAGAAGAAACAACAAGTACCAACAAGAGCAAGAAATCAAACAATTAAAAAAAAAAAAACGGAAGCCAAATAACTTACATTTGGTGAAGCCCCATGGATCAGTAACCGCTGGGAGAAGGAAAAAAAAAAGAGAATTTATGGCGATAATGGGGGGTATATATATCAATAACATTTCTCATTTCCTTTTAAATATTCGTTACAGTTATTAGATTCCGCGCCAAATATTTTTTTTCTCTTTCGCGGTTTCTGTCGTAACCGCTGAGAGAAGGAAAAGCCTCCAGCACCATGCTCGTTTCATATTGTACGGTTTTGGATTTTTTTTTTCTTTTCATATATTTTCTAGGAGCAGGACCGCTTTGGTGCCAAATTGGAAAGAGATTTTCGCGCCCTGAAATATTTGATGTTGTTGAACTTGTACGTTCATAGCAATAAAAAATAAATTGACAGTATTTGTTTTAGAAGAAAATGTTGCAAAATAGTATGACCGTAATGATTCGTTTTGTCAGAATGTTATTTAAAGGAATATTAATTAAATATTCAAGAACAATTATTAGTCAAAATTTTATTTTCAAATTATTTGTCAATGATATTCCTCAAAATATTTGCAAATTATTTGAAAAATTAAAAATGTCAATCATAATCAGATATGATAGACATTAAATCCGAGAGTCAGTGAATTAAAATTTTAGTCATTATTGATATTAGTTTAGAAATTATATATTGTTATACTATGAATTATTATTTGAATAAAAAAAAATTGTGCTAATTTTAAGCTTAATTTAATCGAAAGGGTAGGGATTACATCGTAATAAATTATCTTGAAACTTTTGACAAATAGAAAAAAAGAATAAACTTAAAATTTAAAGTAGAATTCACATAATAAATTTATTATACCGTGTAACTCGAGAGTGTTCATAAGGCTTAATTCATATTATATATTGTTCACTAAGTAATTTTTTTTTTTAAATTTGGTCTTCAAACACATTTTAATGTAGAGTTCATGTTGAGCAGTTCGAATTGACTATTTGGAATTTAAAAAATAGAGATAAAAATATGATACATATAATTGGAGCACAAACAATGTGTCATTTTAACTATATTCTTATTAATATAATATATATAACTAATGTATTACCATAATACTTAGTTAATATTTTGTACTAAGTAATTAAATATTTTTTCAAAAATATTTTTTATGATCGTTGTTGTAGTACTAATTACTATAACACATAAATTTTGCAAATAATATTATTGACAATAACTCTACTTCCAATATAAAAATATATTGCTCAATATTTATTTTTTATTTTTTACTAATTGAACTTGACATAATTAAAGTAAAAAAAATCAGGATTTTTAAGTTAACAGTTGTGTATGCTAAATAAGTTCACGAGATATCATGCACATCATAAGAAATGTCTATTACAATTGTGTTCAAATTAGTATAATTGTGACAACTAATAATCCCACATGCATAAAAATTCACTACTAATAAAATTATGGTGATGCTCGACGTATATGGATAGATTGATGCGGATACCAATACGGTGTCGGTTTCGGAAGCGGATATAGATACATATGCACGTAATTATTTGTATTCGTAATTTTTTAGTTTTCGATATCCATTTGTGCGAATTCAGTTATAATTTTCCATATCTAATTATTTGTATCAGTAGTTTTTTATTTTATTTTTTGGATATCTGTTTGTATGGGTATAGATACAAATAATTATCTATATCTGTTTTTATTGAATATATGTATCCGTATCCATATTTTTTTATCCGTTTGTTTTAGAATCATATATCTCTATTTCTCCATACTTATATTAAGCACGTAGATATCCTGATCCGCCAATGACTGTGATTAAAAGATGAAATTTTAGATTGAATATCAGCCCTCCAATCAAATAATCTGTCTTTGTTTATTCTATGCATATTTTGATATTTTTTTTACGTAGAAGTCTAAATTTATTTAGGCACGTGCTTGCCACACTTATTTGATTGTCAGATACTCGATTTCAGATTGGTCCTGATTGTTTTTCATTTTTTAAATGTCATTTAAGAAACTTTTGTATTGAGTGATAATTGATTGGTCATGTCTTCATTTTTTTTTCATTTTTTATATTATTTAAATAATATTATTTGTCATTTAATGATCTCATTTAAGTAAGCATGATTCTATTATATTGTGTACGGGTATTGTTATAGACTTTAGACATAGAGCTAGTGACTTGGGGTCAATAACGTAGGGCTTAGGAATTTGACCCCTACGATCTATATTGTAGACATAATATAGTTAATATTATTACTAGTATCATTACTATTATTATTGGTATCATTATTTTTATTAGTATTACCACTACTATTGTTGTTGTTGTTGTTATTGTTATTATTATTATTATTATTATTATGTATTATTATTATTATTTATTTATTATTATTGTTGTTATTATTATTATTATTATTATTTATTATTATTTTTATTATTTTATTACTATCTATCTTGACTTTGTGGCTATGATTGGGTTTCACTTTTAGTCTACCACAATTTGTTTGGGACTAAAGGCTTGGCGGCGTGGTGGCGGTGGTTTCATATTTTTTCTTCACTGGTTACATTGACTCGTTCGCGCGGTAACTATGACAACTAAATCTAAAACTAGCTAAAATTTTAAAAATTGAATTACAAATATATTTTCTAACTTGTAGATATGATATCTATTGAATTTGATGTAACTTGAAAAGGTGAAAATCATTTCACCATCCGTCAAAGTGATTTCTAAATTTAATAGTTCAGATTTATTGTGCTTTTAATTGTGGAGTAATGGTTGTTTATGTTGCACCAAATTTTATACACAAAATATTTTAATTATTTATAATATATGTACAACTTTATTTTCTTTTCACTTTGATGTAGTTTGACATGCACGGAATACCATTGTTATATTAAATTTATTACAAATAATAAGCATAAATATTTGACAAAATGGGAATGTCTACCTAATTTATACCAAATAAATTGTAAGAAATTTCAAGTGAGATATTATTACAACGAATAAAAATCAGAATTCTAACCTAATTTATACCAAATAAATTGTAAGAATTTCAAGTGAGATCTTATTACAACGAATAAAAATCAGAATTCAAGTGAAATGATTTCAAACAAATTGTAGAAAATTCAATACGTAGTCCAATAAAATAATAAAATATTATTTATAATTTTATTGGCACTTGATCGTTGACCAACATATTTTATTAGTTGTATAATTTTTTTTATTTTTAATTCATTAGTTGTCCTAATTATCTAAATAAATATGGTTACAAAAATTGGAAATGTCCATTAAATGCATCTCCAGGGGACGAATTTAATTTTAATTGATCGAAATATTCTAGATGAACGATAGATCTGTCTGATTTTCGTGAATCCAACGACATACAGTTGATTCGGTACTTCATTAATTGTTTCGCTTTACTTGAGAGAAGCATTCCTCTCAATTATCAGGCCGTGTCCAAAATGAATTCTTATCACCTGTGGTAACAGAAATTTTGTGCTTAGATCCAGACCGTCTGATCTGCTTTGGCACGATTATTAAACGTCCCCTTGAATTCCACCTCGGTCCGGATTGGCCCGAATTCTGATCGGACGGTCTTAATCTATACTCAAATGTATTTATGTTACCTCAGAGGATGCGGTCTTAATCCCGCTAGGTTTTTTCTTCAAACCCCTCCCCCGCGCAGCCTCTCCTTCGCCGCCCCCGCACCTTCACTTTCCCGTTCCCCTTTGCCTTGTTTAAACTCTGCAAACCGAAAGGCGTGAGTTTCACTTGTTATCCTCTCTCTCTTGGTCCTTTCAGATCTCGGTTGAACTCTATGTTTCATTTTAATGGGCTATTTTGCAAAATGGAAATGATGTAGTTCACATATACTGGATTGGGGTCTTACAATCGTCTGAATTTTATTGTTTGGGGATTATTTTTGTGTTTGGCGAATTTCTTTCATCGAGCGATGGGAATTTCATTGTAGATTGTCTGATAATGTTACTTTTGGGGGTCTTTTAAATCAAACCAGGCAAATGTGGAAAATAAATTAACTAGAAGATTTCAGTACCTTTCTTTCATTTAATACAGTTCCTTTCATCTACTTACCAATGGCATACCACTAATTACTCAATTGATCGGTTATGCAATTTTAGTAACTGAACTGAACAGTGCTTAATACAATGCCTCTAAATTTCACTGACACCTGATTGTGAAATTTTACTTGATTGATTGGTTTTCACTGACACCTAATATAGTTCCTTTCATGTACTTACCAGTACGAAGATGATTGATTGGTTATGCAAAAAGAAGAAATCAGGTATGAGATTGTTAAGTTTTTGTTTTCTACATCAATATGTTTTTAAAGATTTACCCCTCAAAAATGTGAAATTTGTAAAGTTGGTTTCATTGCTAGCTTGTCCACCTAAATTGCAAGGTGTGGTCAGAACTGTAACCATCTATTAACTTGACCTTTGTTTCAATTGATAAGCCACTATGTGACTTTCTTTTGGTTTCTATACTAGCCAATGCATATTGGTGTAATGCCTCTATATTGGACGACCGATCAGTACAAATGTTGAGCAGTAATAACTTCATTTGCTTACATGTACAAGCCAGTATCATACGACCAATAAATAGTGGTTTAAATACTCCTATATTAATGATCAGTAATAACTTTATTTGTTTATTATCATTTTGTATAAATTCAGGAAGAGAGATAAAGATAAGGATGGGTAGCTTAGCTTTCAAGAATATCATGGTGGCCTATTTTATTTAATCCGAAATTATGATGAATTTATTTTTGAACCAAATGAAAATAATTTATTGCTAAAAAAATTGTTTTCTCAGATTAATAAAGATAATGATGGTTATGTATTTGTAGCATGATGGTTATATTCTTTTCCTTTATTTCTGTGAATAAGAAAGAGATTTGCACTCTTTTATCATAAATCTGATTAGAAGTGAAATGAACACAAGAAAAGAACTGTCAAGATTTTCTAATGGTGTATAATTTAATAACCCTAATTAATTTTTATAGAAGAGTTACTAAAGTGACTTATGCATTTAATTAACCCTCATACTTATAAAGAAGGATGATAGGTTTGGTCTAAAGCATATAAAACGAATAGCTGAATGTACAGAACTTTAGTACATGAATTCAAAATCATTTATCTTTTGTTGCTACTTGAGAAATTGCATATTACCTGTTAATCTGTGCTGAAATAGGTGTTTTGAGATGTTTATTGACCTTAATTTTGTACATTCTTTTGTGTATATACTTTCAGTTTCATATCAGCAGAGGAGGTGATGCCAATGCATAAATAACCTCCATCCATCAGAGGGATTATGTGCAGAACAACAAGCCAATTATCTTTTAAGCATGGTAATATTCAGGCGTTGTGACTTTTAATCAAATTAAACATTGATAGACTGGTAAAAAATGATTCATACTTATATATGAATTATAGTCTAGGATTTCAATTTTCTATTGTAGCACTGAAATTTAGTGGGTATAGTAACTTTTACTAGAAACTAAGTTTTTTTATTTTGTTATTACTCCTTGATTCATGACATGTCTCCTTAATTATGTCCCAATTCACGCTTCTTACCCAACTTTATCATCTATTAAGTGAAAATGGCCTCATGTTACTTTTACAGCTCAATTTTTACTGAGGAAGACTATCCATTCCATGACGGGCTTCGTTAGGTTTGTTCTCTATGTTCTTTTAATTGTTTATTAGTGTGAATTGTAACTTTTCACTGCTCAAGACTTCATATATGACATGATATACCAATTGTCCAAGCAATTGCCAAAGCACTGTAAACCCTAAATCTCAAAAAATGCTGACCAGTTTCACCAACCTTGCAAAGACCAAATACATAAATGTTATTAATCACGACACTATACTACTATATTCTTTGGAAACATTGACACCTAAATTTAATTGTGTTGTAATTTCTTTCAAAGAAACTTCAACTGTAATGATAGAGATGGCAACTATCTAGAATGGATTGGGGGCTGATCAAAATTCACTCAAACTCGATTTAATTTTGAAATGTTAATTAGTTCTTCTGGATAGCTTATACCGGGTTTCAATCAGTTTGAGATAAGGTTGTTATGTTCTTGATTTTGAGTTGCGGAAGTCAATAATTCTGACCTTCTATTTCTTTATACCAACAGAACCAATCTGAATATCTTTTGTTCCATCTTAAGATCATTATTGGGTCTAGGTTTCACAACTCTGATTAAGTTGAGTTCCTGTTGTTAGCCAAACTCTAGTTACAGTCTTCTCACGTTGTCAACTATTTAAAGTTATAATAACTTGCTTTCAGTTAATTCATCATATATATCAGGTCTCTATACTGAGGGAACTTTTGGTTTGGATCAAACTTTACCACCTCAAGCATTCTGCATATGTTGATGTTCATGTCACTTTATTGAGTGAAACTGATAAGTTGTCACCAAACACTTTCTCAAAACAAACTAACACCCTATTCAAATTCTGCAGCACCGAAACCAGCAAAGGAAATGAAGCAATAATATGAACACCTCCACAAAAACAATCTCACATCCCATTCTTGATTTTTGCGTCCTCTACCTTTCCAAAATTCTTCTCTCTCTCTCTCTTCCATTAAACGTCGCTTCTACTAGCCATGTCGCTGCGCCAATCGCAGATCCGACCCCCTGGAGTCCGATTCTCCCTCCCAGAAGCTGTCCAGCAACACTTGCGGGAGTATTGACACCACCTTGAGCAGCACTGAGGAAGGTAGGGAATCGTTTCATTTCTTGAGGCACAAATCTCAAGGCCTCCCCCACCTTAAGGCCTGAGCATCCAGTCCAGGTTTGTGTTTGTTTAACTATCTCTGTTTAGCACCTATTTATTAAGTTGTGGTTTTCATTCATACATTTTTTACAACTAGAACTGTTGTCAGATTTTTATTATGGTTGCATGACTTAGAAATTTTGTTGAAATAATCTCCAAGAGAAATTTTGTGTGATTGAGAATTTTGAGCTACAAATCTAGAGCCAATTTTATGGTTTTGTTCTATCCAGATATTATCAAATCTCCAAGAGAAATTTTGTGTGATTGAGAATTTTAAGCTACAAATCTAGAGCCAATTTTATGGTTTTGTTCTATCCAGATAGTACCAATTTAATCAAGTACAAAAAATTCCCTTTTCCAGCTATGTGCAAACAGCTCACAAAAATATAATATTTCTTTTTCTGATTTGAAACACTGTCAGAGACCTTTCAATATATGTGTGTGATTTTGATAGGCTTCCAAATCTGAGGCTTGAGCTGTAAATTCATAATCTGGCACAGTGCTCCATAAACGAATAAGAAAACAATAGTGGATTATTTTTCCCTCTTTTCTATTAGATAATAATTGTTGTATTAATTATAAAAAGGGGTATATTATATTTTATTGGCTCATCAGAACAGTTTATTTGCTTGGTATTAGGTTAAATTGGGCTCAAGGATATTACAAATTTACCCCAATGAGATAATGGAATACAGAATGATAACAAGCTACTACAAAGCTGTCACCATCTTCCCAAATTTATTTGCCTGATTTGTCGGCCAAGGAGACAGCTTTTATACTTGTCTGATTTGTTGGCCAAGGAGACAACTTTACTCAAGGAACAAGCCCTTGCATTTGAAGTCGATAACGTCTTAATTTATTATTCTTTTTAGTTGAAGTGTGTTTATTTTTGTTATTATTGATGTAAATTTGAATGATATATATTAATGTATTATGAAAGTTTTTTTTATTAATTATTGTCTTCATTTTATATTATAATTTATATTATAAATTGAAGAGTATTTATTCAAATCAGAATTAATAGAATAACTAATTACAACGAATATTAGAGTTAAATATGTATACCAATTTTGTTGCATTAAAATAATTATGGTTGCATTAGATTTTATTAATTGCAACCAAAATTTGGTTGCTTTTGGAATTACGTTTGCATATTAATTTCGTTGCATTAAAATGTTCATGGTTGCATTAGATTTATTAATTGCAACCAAAATTTAGTTGCATTTAATTTATATGTTGCAACTACGAATTTTGTTGCGATATAATATAATATTACTACAACTTTTTTGGTTGCAATAACTACGCAATAGCAACAGTTTATTTAGTTGCAATATACTATATTATTGCTACCATTTTTCTGTTGTGATAAATGCGCAATAGCAACCATTTATTTGGTTGCAAAAGATTATTGCTACGAATTTCATGCAACAAAAATTTGGTTGCAAGAATTGCACAATTGCAACTATGGATTTCGTTGATATACTATTTTATTGCTACCATTTTTTGGTTACGAATACTATTTTATTGCTACCATTTTTTGGTTATGAATACTATTTTATTGCTACCATTTTTTGTTGCGATAAATGAGCAATAACAACCATTTATTTGGTTGCAACACCTTATTGCTAAGTCGGTCTAGCAACTAAATTATGGTTGCAATAAACAAATTCTTATTACAACTAAATAGTTGGTTGTAAATATATTGCTACTAAAACTATTGCAATCACGGGCAACCAATTTTTTTGGTTGCAAACTCAATCTATTGCAACCAATATTTTGGTTGCCCGAAATAGATTTTGGTGTAGTGGTAGACTCAAAATTTGAGGTACATTAGGTGATATGAATTTCATGCACATGTAAATCCTTAACCCAAAATCCTAAAGCTGAAATTGATGTACATCCTTATCGGGCTTCAACGGACAACATGAAAAATTTGACAACCTTTAAATAGCACACATCAGATTTTGTAGCTAACACTAATATCACCGGATAAGCCGAACTGCAGGAATATTTTCAAGCATATATCTGCAGAAAGCACTGATAAATAAAGAAAATAGATACTAAATGTTGGAAATAATAACTCCATTTACATATATATTCTAGTATTAATAATTTTTATTGCCATAAAAATAATCATCATTTGTAAACACGTCTGTAAAATAATAAGAATTTGGAGTAGAATTAGGGTATTGAAAAAACCCACCCGGTCCAGGACAGGACCGGCCAACCAGTGGACAGGACCCGGACCGGCCCGAGACCGTGGCAACACGTGGATCGAATCGTCCAAACGGGTGGGCCGGGTTAAGCAAGGCACGAAACCGGGTCTTTGGACCCAACCCGTGATAACCCGACCCGTTTGAACCCCTGAGACAGTCCCGGACCAGACCGGAGCAAACCCGGACCGGACCCAACCCGTGCCGAACCTTGCCGAACCGTGCCAACCCGTGCCATCTCGGGTCCAACCTGTGCCGAACCGTGCCAACCCAGGTCCAACCCGTGTCCAACCCGTGCCAACCCGGACCCAATCCGTGCCAACCCGGACCAAACCGTGCACCACGCATGGACTGGGTCCAGTGAACCGCGCATGGCAAAAAAATTTTTTGCGGCAACCAAGAATCGAACCGGGAATCTATTAGATAAGCAACATATCACTTACCACTACACTATCTTACATTGTTGTCTAAAACTACTAACTTTTATATTTAAGTTATACTTGAGTTGATTTTTAATATTTAATTTATATAATACAAGTGTTAAATTAATGAAATATATATAGTAGCTGTATCGTATCCAAGATTTTTGAAAATTAATGTATCACCGTATCCGTATCGTATACGATACGATACCCGTACCCATGTCCATGCAACATAGGTAAAGAATGATTTTATGCTAAATATGAGTTAACATATATACATATTATTTGACATCTTAATTAAAATTAACATATTCATATGTTAATTGATATGTTAATTCTATAAACTTTATTTGAATTAACATATGTATCTTCTTAATTAAAAATATTTAATACTATTATATGCAATATATGAGTATTGGAGAGAAGTGTTATTAGTTTGCATTAAGAAAAGTTTATACTCAATATATAAGACTACATATCAGTAAATAGTTGTCTATTATAATATTTTTAATTAAAAATATTTTACAAAACATAATATTTTAAAATCTTTTTAATTAAGAAGATTCATATGTTAATTCAAAAAATTTACAAAATATTTTACAGAATTAACATCTTAAAGATTTTAAAAATATTTAATACAAACTACTTTACTTTCGAATTAACATAATTCAAAAATTTATGTTAATTCAAAAGATTTTACATAATAAATTAATACCATGCATTACAGCGATTGTTATAAGGATTAAGATGTTAAATATATTTTACAAAATAAACTAATACCATACCTGTATCAGTATGTGTTTATCTAATAAAATTCTTCATTAAATTTTTTTTATACTTAATATGTTATATGCAGTATATGAGTATTGCTGAGAAGTATAAGTAGTTCCCATTATATATATTATATACTAATAAGACTTCAGATCTGTAAATTGTGAGATATTATAAATATTTTATACTAATATATGTCTAATAAAATTGAGACACTCATTTGATGTTATAAAAAATGAATGATGCGGAGGAAATTAAATTAATGTGATATGATAAAGTTAACAATATCATTTATTTATTGGTACTTTTCAAATTTAAAATCACAGGATAGTAATGTGGATTGTGAAGAGAGAGTAGCGAGAGGAAGGAAGAGAAATTTGAGATTTTTTGTTAAAAAAATTCAAAAGGAGATATTTTATTTGATATTTTCTTTTCTAGAGACAAAGCAGTTTGTAAAATATTCCGATATTGAATTTGGCTCCATTGTAACAAGATTTTTGGATCTTTTTTACTTTGATTTTGATTTCTCTAAAATTTTGTATAAATTTATATCAAAATTATGAGAAATGCATTTCATCGTCCAGAATTTTATCACCCCATTCTCGTCTGCCATTCTTGTGCTGACACTTGCTTTTTAATTATTTTTTATTTTGAATTATGTTCATGGTATACATATAAAACATATAGGGATGATACATGTCAGAAAAAAAATTACAAGGTTTATATTTAAAGATCTTGTGTAATCATGTATTAATTAGTGTGAATAATGTACTAATAAGTGTGAATAAATTACAAACCATGATAATTAGTGTGAATAAAAAAAATCATGTATTCTAACAATATATTAATTGTTACCATGTATCAATTAGTGTATATCTTGTATTAATTAGTTTATTCAAACAATATATTGACAAGTGAAAAAGAGTGTACCGTGTATTAAATAGTGCGAATAAAGGACAATTATGTATGTATTATAAATTTGATTTATAGTTTGAGGTTGCTTTAAAAGAACAAAAAAAACAAAAAAAAACAGCAAAAAACAGCAAAGAAAAACAGCAAAAAACAGCAAAAAAGAAAAGAAAAAAAGACCGGACCAGACCGGACCGGACCTACCCGTGGACCCGTGGACCGGCCGGGTTGACACGGGTTTTGAGTTGGCCGAACCAAACCCAACCTGCCGAACCCGGACCGTGCCAACTCTCCAACCCGTGCCCGGGTCAATCCGTGGACCGGACGGATTTGGACCAGACCGGGCCGTTTTCAATTGTCTAGGTATTATCAAACAATTAAGATTTCAATCACTGAGTGCTTCAACTCATTCTAACCGAAAAAAATGAAAATATGCACTCTTCAAGGGAACCATTCCATAGGAGTTGGCTACAGCCTCCAACGGACAAAAGCCCATTTTTCTTTTTTTTTAATATACACAGTGCTTCGAGAAAAGCACAACTTGTATATCACGTGACTCTTAGATTCCATATGTTTGACCTAAAAATGATGATTTGACCAAAACAGTAATTTACCGTGTAACGGGTCACTGATGCTGTTTTCTTAAAGGGTATGTTTGGTTGGATTGAGAATAGGCTATTCTTGGGTTTAGGTTATTCGGAATAGCCTATTCGGTGTTTGATTGGGTTAGAATAGCTAGAATAAAAAATTCAAACTTTTTGTCTTATTAGAATAGGTTATTCCTAAGAGTTTTAAGATTTGGCTATTTTAATAAGACAAACAATAGTTATTCTTGATTTGGCTATTATAATAAGACAAACAATAGTTATTTTTTATTTGACTAAGTTATTCTTATTTTGCAACCAACCATATCCTTAGTCTTTATGAAGATAGGCTGAATAATTATTTGCTATCCATAATGTTAACTCAACTTGTTGCTGGTTCATTTCTTTTGCTTCTACTGAAAATCTAATTGTATCTGTCTTTCACTTTGTTTCTCGGATCTTAATCTCTTGCGCACACAATCTGTCTTTTGTTAATTAAGTTCTCTTCGAATCTCAATTTCTCAATTCATCTTTCATTCAACAATCTACTACAATTTCTCAATTTCTCAATTCATCTTTTCACAATAACCATTGATAGATTAAAAACAAAAAAGAGAAAAAAAAAAAAATAATTTTGTCTGTCTTTCACTCTATATATATTTCATCTTTGTCTGTCAATGTTCCATGGATCTCAATTCTTGCCCATACAATTTGTCTTTTGTTAATTGAGTTCCTTTTTCAGTCTATCTATTTTCTAATATAATCTTAATCCAACATTCTATTACAAATTATTAGTGTTTTTATGTTAGTATTTGATAAAAACTTAATATATTTAATAGTAGAAGAGATAACACAAATATAACTCATATTATAAATATTATTTTACTCTCTTATTCTCTTACATAAAAAATAACTCTTTACACATTATATTGACCGATATGAACTTTCTACACATTCTACTATTATTAAATAACATTTAAATCTCTTATTAACCCTCTCTATTTTGTAAATACGTTTTTCATCTTTCCAAAACAACTTCGAAGACAACAACATGACTTCCAACAATAACTATCACATTTATAACATTTTTAGAGAGTTCCAACCATTAACTATTACATTTTACTAATAAATAATTAAGATAATTAATTTCTAACATTTTCTTATCTATACACAACAACCCTTGCTAGTTCAAAACCCAAAAAAAAGAATGGATAGTAAGTTAGACCTCTATGGACAATGTTTATTTTGAATTTTTAAATGATCGTGTGTGTATAATTGAGCTTATTTTATACGAGTGCCTCCTCCCATTACACACTCTTTATTTAGAACTTTTTCACATCCATGTATTATATGTTGTGTATGGTTAACGTTTTTGTAGCAGTGTTTGTAATGGTTGGAGATCCGTAACAAACTGAATTGGCTTGCTTCTACACAGAGCCGTTACGATTTATTACCATTGATTACGACTCATTTCCAATGAGCCGTTACGATTTCAAATTTTTTAAAATTTGATGCAACGGATTCAGTATTTTTTTTTGTATCATATTTTTTATGTTAGCACTTTACTTGGAAAAAAATAAAAATATGCACTCAAGAGGGAACGATTCCACATGAGTTGGCTACAACTACGAGGAACAAAAGTATTGAAGTTATTATTTTTTTTGAAAGATTTGTTGTTGAGTCTAAAAAAAAAAATACAATAATACATGAGCTACATAAAATTATTTATAATACTTTTGTCTAAAATTTTACATGCTAATATAGAGTTTTTTTTATTTATAAAAAGAGTCTTATTCCCTTTTATTAAATTAATAATTAATAAATGGACCCTCTATTTTGATATTTTGGTTGTCCATACCATCCATTTTAAAATAATTTACAAGTGACAAGTAATATGGAGTAGGCATGCATGTTTTTTTTTTCTAAGATTTAATTTATTACAAGGTGTTTTGTTTTTTGATCGGTGGCTTTCTAGGATGGTTTATGTACTCTAGAATTATTTATCATGAAATTTTATTTGTACAAATGTAAATCTTGAAATGGTGCAGTAGCATAGTTGGTTAGAAAAAAAAGTTTAAAGACTGTGGCTATTCAAATGTCGAGAGTTTGAGTCCCATTCACGACTACGCAGTGGATTTAAAAAAAATCCAAATCATCAATTGTCCTAAAAATATAATGAGGGATTAAAGCACAATTCTATCATCTGTAGAATTATCAATAATTTGCCAACACAAGTTTTTCAAATAATGAGGATTTTACGTAAAATAAAATTAATTTGGACTGAGTGCCTTAAGCCATTCTAATAAAAAAAAAGAGAGGAAAGGTAAGCAATTCAGAGGGAAACTACTCCAATTTGATTCTGGAGGAGTTGGCAATAAGGGAATAGGGACAAAATACCCCAATTTTTTTTTAATATCAACTTTGTATTTTTTTTTTTTTGTAATATACACTGCTTCTAGGAAAGCACAATTTGTGTATCCGTGACTCACACTGCCTAATTCTAGTTTCCATTTTATTTTACGAAAACATTAACATAACGTGTAACGGGTCGCTAACCATGTTCTTAGTTTTTCTGAAGGTCGATAGGCTTATTAATTAATTGCTACAAAGAATGTTTAGTTTGTGCATGCCACAGAGATTCTGATCGCCAATAATTTTGTTTGAACTCAACTTTATTACCTGTAAAATATAAAATGAAGAAGAAATATTAATTGAGTGGTGTCAATCTTATATACAAATGCAAACCAACCATAAACACTAGGTAAGTAGCTCCCAACAGAACACATATATCTTTTTTTTTTATAAAATATCTCTGGCCATGATAGACCACAACGGCCAGACCAAACCGTGATACTATACAATGTCCAGAGTTTGTTAATTAGCGGTAACTTGATTTTGTTAAGTTAGCCGTGATGGTCTATAACATCCTCTGGATGTTATGGACTATGAAGTGCCTACATATCGAATTTTCACAAAATACTTCCTCATTATCGATATTTTTTTATTTTCTTGTCTATTAATAAAAATTTCGGGTGAAAGAGTGCACAGAGTAGGTGTGCTTATTTATTAATCGGTAGCTGTCAAGGATGCATGGCTACTGTACTCCAGAATTATTAATCTTGAAATTGTAATCGTAGAAATCTAAATTTTTTTAAAGTAATTATTGTAATTTGAAAGAGGCAAAACTTATAAGAATATGATAGAAATTAATAAAGTTTATATTTTAATATGGATAGATGAATAGTACCCGTTTTTCAAGTACAAAATTATTGGCATGATGATCAATATTTTATGGTTGCTTTAAAATATTTTAAGTGTTTATATTTCAATCAGGATCAATTTATTCAGTTAGGTAAAAATAAAAATCGAATGAAACGATCATAAATAACACTAAGAAGGGAACCGTACTGAATGTTAAAATGAAAAAAAAAAAATATTGGTTTCATAGGAAAAACATGGTTTTGGATTATGGGTGTCAACATATATAGAGTTGGGCTATAGTGAGTTGTGAAGTAAGAGGTCATTTTTACTTCACGCTCATATTTTCATTTTGAAAATCTAAACAACCGATCCGAACCGCTCAACATGTTCTCTATATTCAAATGTGCTTGGAGACTAAATTTTACATTTTTTAGAATTTTTTTTACTATTTATTAAGCCACTTTGAAAATTGTTGATCCGATGGTCCAGATACTGTTTTTTACTGTTCACAGTGGATCAACAATTTCAAAGTGGCTTAATAAATAGTAAAAAAATTCTAAAAATGTAAAATTTAGTCTCCAAGCACATTATTTCTAAAAAATTGACTACGTGTCGTGCCGTGCCGTGTAATATACATATATACACACACAAAAATTAAGTAATTGAATTTGTTTAGTTTTTAGAAAGATTTGATGTTCTGTCTTTAAAAAATTACAAAAATACAGGAGTTAAATAGAAGTATTTATAATATTTTTGTCTAAATTATGAGAGTGGCTAATATCAAAACGGTTTGCACCAAGGCCCTCGTTATATTCTAAAAACATGATTTTGGATTATGAGTGTCAACATATACAAAAAGTTATTGAAGTTGTTATCTTTTTAGAAAAACTTGTTGTTCAGTCTTTAAAAAAAAATACAAGAATACATGAGCTAAATAAAATTATTTATAATACTTTTGTCTATGATTTTACACGCTCATATAGAGCTCTTTTTTTTTTTTTTTAAAGTCTTTAGTCCCTTTTATTAAATTAATCCAAGTGACAAGCAACATGGAGGAGTAGGTATGTTTCTTTATCTAAGGTATAATTTATTACAAGTTGGTTTGTCTTTTTATCGGTGGCTTTCTAGGATAATTCCGGTACTCTACAATTATTATCTTGTAATTTTAATTGTACGAATACAAATCTTTTTATGTAATTGTAATTTGAAAAAGCAAAACTTATAAATTATTTCGATAGAGGCTTATTAATTTAACCAATATTTGTAAATTAAATAAATTAGAAGGTAGATAGATACATAGTATATTTTTTTTGCAAGTACAAACTCATCGGCATGATGATCTATATTCTATATTTGCTTTCAAAAATGAGAAGAGTTATTGGGATCAATTTATTTGGTAGGGGAAAAATAAAAACCGGATGATATGATCATATATGAATAACACTAAAAAGGGGAGCGAGATGAATGTTAAAATTGAAAAGAAAAAACAATCTGTTGTAAATCAAATTTAATATGATTTATGTAGATGTTCAATTCATTGCCCCACTTCTTCCACTACTCCACTACTCCACTACTATGGACATTCATTTTCTTCTTTATTATTGTAACATCTCTTTCTAGCCTATAAATAGAGGCTTTGTAAAAGCAAGAATGTACATACAATTAGAAGAGAATAAGATTATGCTATTGCTCTCTCTCTATCTCTCTTGTCATTTACTTACTATTGTTGCAACTTTATTTTAATTTTACAACACGTTATCAGCACGAATTGCTCGGAAGAAGTTGCAAAGTTATTCTGTAAGTAATTTATATGATTGATTATTATATCTTTCATTAATTTAAATTTCATTTGAATTTTTTTATTATGTTTGTTTTAGTTTATAAGAAGCATTCCTTGAAGTGAATGATGGAATAATAACCTGAAGTTATTATCAAAGCTAATTGTTTATCAAGAACCTGAAGTTCGTATTACTCGAATATAATAATAAGAATAATAACATGAAGTTATTATTATAATTGTTTAGAACCTGAAGTTCTATTTGAAATTTTAATATAAAATTAATATAATAACCAGCAGTTATTATAGGCCACTGGATGAATAATAACCTGAAGTTATTCCCAATTAAAACCTGAAGTTTTATTAGAAATTTTCATATAAAATCAATATAATAACTAGAAGTTATTATAGGTCATTGGATGAAAATATAACCCGAAGTTATTTCAAATTAAATTTTACATAGCGCAGTCAAGCAATTTAATAACCAGAAGTTATTAAATAAGTATTTTATTATAACTTGAAGTTATATAATATTAACCTGAAGTTATTAATACATTTAAATTTATTTATTTATTTATTTATGCAATTTACATATTCTTTTATTTATATTTATTCATCTCCCTTTTCACAACCTGAAGTTATGATATTAATAACCTGAAGTTATGGCATTAATAACCTGAAGTTATGGCATTAATAACCTGAAGTTATGATATTAATAATCTGAAATTATTAATACGTATCTATTTTGTAGGACATATGACAAATCTCACAAAGTTGAATTTATCTCCTTTTTTATTTATCATAACTCGAAGTTATGGTATTAGTAACCTGAAGTTGTATTTTGTTATAAATACGTATTAATGAAAAATGAGAAAGGAAAACATCCTGAAGATGTTTGTTACAGATGTGGGATGACAAATCATTGATTGCGTACCTGTCGTACGCCCAAGCATTTTGTAGGGCTTTATCAAGCCTCAATTAAGAAAAAAAAATGTGGAAACTAAAATGACCCCGAATATGAATGCCATATAGATACACATTTTGATGTATCAGATTTCTTCCATAATGTGGATAAAGAAATAAACACTTTACTAAGGGAGAAAATATAATGTAGAAGTTTATGTTTATAAAAGTTTAGTTTACATTTTAATTTTTATATTGTATGCAAATAAAATTAATGAATAAAGGTAGTTTATTTTTATTTTAATTTATTGTTGCATTCTTTTATTTTAAAGGAAAATGACTGACGCAATGGTAAGTAAAGAAGATTCATGTTTAGTAGACAGCGGAACAACAAATATCATATTAAAAAGTAAGAAATATTTTTCACAATTGCATCTTGGTGAGACTAATATCCACACTATATCTGGCACAACTAATTTAATTGAAGGCTCCAGAAGAGCTTGTATTTTGTTACCTGAAGGAACAAAATTAATAATAGATGATGCATTATATTCAAGTAGATCCAGAAGAAATCTACTAAGTTTTAAAGATATTCGAAAGAATAGTTATCATATTGAAACTATGAATGACAGAAATTGTGAATATCTTTATATCACATCTATTAAAAATGGCCAGAAAATTATAATGAAAAAGATGCAAGCATTGTCTTCTGGACTATATGGTACTTATATAAGTACAATAGAATCAAATATGGTTACTAACCAGAAGTTAGTTGTTACTAACCAGAAGTTAGTTGATCCAAAGTTATTTACTTTGTGGCATGACAGATTGGGTCATCCAGGAAATATAATGATGAGGACAATAATTAAAAGTGCAAATGGGCCCCCTAAAGGACCTGAAGATCCTATTATCAAAAGAATTGACATGCAAAGCATGCTCTCTTGGAAAACTAATTACTAGGCCATCTCCAAATAAAATTGGACCTGAAGCTCCTTCATTTTTAGAAAGAATTCAAGGAGATATATGTGGGCCTATTACACCTCCATGTGGACTATTTAGATATTTTATGGTGTTAATTGATGCATCAACACGCTGGTCACATGTGAGTTTGTTAGCAACAAGAATATTGCGTTTGCTAGACTATTAGCACAAATTATCCAATTGAGAGCTCATTTTCCGGATTATCAAATTAAAAGAATCCGGCTTGATAATGCAGGAGAGTTTACTTCTCAATTTTTACTGATTATTGTATGTCTATTGGAATTACGGTAGAACATCCAGTGGCCCATGTTCATACAGAAAACGGTCTAGCAGAATCGTTGATTAAAAGGTTGCAATTAATTGCTAGACCTTTACTTATGAAATCTAGTTTACCGTCTGCTGCATGGGGACATGCCATATTACATACTGCTGCACTAATTAGGTTAAGGCCAACTGCAGATCATAGGTATTCTCCGTTACAATTGGTCTCCGGAAGAGAACCAAATTTGTCCCATCTAAAGGTATTTGGTTGTGCAGTATATGTTCCAATTTCTCCTCCACAACGCACAAAAATGGGACCTCAAAGAAGGTTGGGAATTTATATTGGTTTTAACTCTCCTTCTATTATTAAATATTTAGAACCATTAACAGGAGATGTTTTTACAGCAAGATTTGCTGATTGTCATTTTAATGAATCAATATTCCCAAACTTAGGGGAAGAAAAACCAAAGCTGGATAAACAAGTAACTTGGAATTCATCGTTATCTTATCTTGACCCCCGAAGTGGTCAATGTGAACTCGAAGTTCAAAAGATTATAAATTTGCAAAGAATTGCAAATGAATTGCCTGATGCATTTACAGATACAAATAGAGTTACTAAATCGCATATTTCAGCTATAAACGCACCTGCTCGAATTGACATTACAAAAATATCTAATGAATCTAATATGCGTAGAAAACGTGGAAGACCACTTGGTTCTAAGGATGTAAATCCACGTAAAAGGAAATAGCAGAATAAAGCAGTTGGCCCAACCCCAGAAGAGATTAATGGTAAAACTCCTGAAGAAGTCAATAAAACCCTAGAAGAGGTTGATAGTAGAACTCCTGAAGAAGTTGATAATATCCCAGAAGAGATTAATGAAAAAGTTGATAAAACTCTAGAAGAGGTTGATGAAGTTCCAGAAGAAACTCAGGTACCTAATGATTATGAGATCTCAATAAACTATGTACATAATGGTACAATATGGAACCGAAATGAAACATGTGCTGATGAAATTTTTGCATATGCTATAGCAATTGATGTACTAAATGAGGAAGAAATGTGCCAAAAACTCTGGAAGAGTGTAGATGCAGAAATGATTGGCCAAAATGGAAAGATGCCGTACAAGCTGAGTTAAGTTCATTAGAAAAACGGCAAGTATTTGGACCTGTAGTCCAAACGCCCAAAGATGTCAACCCTGTAGGTTACAAATGGGTATTTGTTATAAAAAGAAATGAGAAAAATGAGATTGTGAGATATAAAGCAAGGCTAGTGGCACAAGGCTTTACACAAATACCTGGAGTCGATTATGAAGAGACGTATTCACCTGTAGTGGATGCGATAACTCTCAGGTTTCTAATAAGTCTCACTGTTACAGAAAATCTAAAAATGCGACTTATGGATGTCGTAACAGCATATTTATATGGTTCACTTGATAGTGACATATACATGAAAATCCCCGAAGGATTGAAAATGCCTGAAGCATATAAATCAATACCTAGAGAAATGTACTCTATAAAATTAAGAAGATCTTTATACGGACTAAAACAATCAGGCCGAATGTGGTACAATCGACTGAGTGAGTATCTTCTAAAAGAAGGATATAAAAATAATATAATCAGTCCGTGTGTTTTCATTAAAAGATCAAATCTAGGTTTTACAATCATTGCAGTGTATGTTGATGATTTGAACATTATTGGATCTCCTGAAGAGATTGAGAATACTGCAAAATTGTTGAGAAATGAGTTTGAAATGAAAGACCTTGGTGTAACTAAATTTTGTCTCGGCCTGCAGATCGAGCATCTAAATAATGGAATATTTATCCATCAATCAAATTATATTGAAAAAGTACTAAAGAGATTCAATATGGATAAAGCCCATCCTTTGAGCACACCAATGGTCGTACGATCGCTAAATGCAGAAAATGATCCTTTTCGACCGCAAGAAAATAATGAAAAAGTGGTTGGTCCTGAAGTACCATACTTAAGTGCAATCGGGGCATTATTATATCTTGCAAATAATACAAGACCCGATATCGCATTTGCAGTAAATGTGTTAGCAAGATATAGTTCCAAACCAACCAGAAGACATTGGAATGGAATTAAACACATATTTCGATATCTCTGCGGAACTAGAGATATGGGGTGATATTATCAAAAAGATACAAATCTAAATTAATTGGATATGCAGATGCGGGATATTTGTCGGATCCACATAAAGCACGATCCCAAACGGGATATGTATTCACTTATTGTGGAGCTGCAATTTCATAGCGATCAACAAAACAAACTCTTACGGCAACATCATCAAATTATGCCGAGCTAATCGCCTTATACGAGGCAGGTCGAGAATGCGTTTGGTTGCGGTCAATGATTCAAAATATTCAAAAAGAATGTGGACTTGAAAACATCAAGGAAAACCCTACTCCACTGCATGAAGATAATGCAGCATGCATTGCACAAATTAAAGAAGGATATATCAAAGGAGACCGGACTAAACATATTGCGCCAAAGTTCTTTTCAACACATGACCTACAAAAGGAAGGCGTAATCAATGTTTGCCAAGTCCGATCAATCGATAATTTGGCAGACCTATTCACAAAATCTTTGCCGACGAAGGTTTTTGAACAACTCAGAAAGAAAATAGGTCTACACCGATTGAAGAATATTTAATGATATCTAAATGAGGGGAAGCGTTATACGCACTGTACTCTTTTTCCCTTAATCAAGTTTTTATCCCAATGGGTTTTTCTTGATAAGGTTTTTAATGAGGCAGTACACGGTCCGGAAGTATCGTGTTAATATTGATCCTGAAGTATCATATTAATAGCGTATAATGAAAGATGAACATCCAAGGGGAAGTGTTGTAAATCAAATTTAATATGATTTATGTGGATGTTCAATTCATTGCCCACTTCTTCCACTACTCCACTACTCCACTACTATGGGCATTCATTTCTTCTTTATTATTGTAACATCTCTTTCTAGCCTATAAATAGAGGTTTTGTAAAAGCAAGAATGTACATACAATTAGAAGACAATAAGATTATGTTATTGCTCTCTCTCTATCTCTCTTGTCATTTACTTACTATTGTTGCAACTTTATTTTAATTTTACAACACAATCTTCATTATTGAAAACACATTGGTTTCATAGCAAAAGGCATTCCGTGTTCAGTCTTTATAAAAATTACAAAAAATACATGAGTCCAATAAAAGTATTAATTTACAATATTTTCATCAAAAATATTACATGCTAATATAGAGTTTTTTTTTTATAAAAAAGATTCAATTGATTTTTATTCCCTCTTATTGGATTCATCCAATGGACAACTCTATTTTGTATTTTTTGTTGTCCATATGCAAAATATTTGGGATTCCCTTGGGTAGAGTGGGAAAAATGGCATGCCGGAGCTAGCTCCGTCACGGAACGGCACGGTTACGGCACGGAACGGCACGGCACACGTGTCATTCGCGTGCCGTGACTCGCGTGTTCCATGCCGTGCCCATCTTTTGAAAATTTGGCACGGCACGGCACGGCACGTGAAAAATTTAGTCACGGCACGGCATGACACGTAGTCACGCGAGTCACGTGTAATTAGGACCATTAGATATTGATTTAATGGTGAATCTTGAATAAATTAACTTAAATTATGATTAAATGGTCACGCGAGTCACGCGGGTCACAACACGTTTAGGCATGGCGTGACTCACGTGGCGTGACCATTCGCGTGCCGTGACCACCCCTTGACATTTTAGTCACGGGACGGCACGACACGACACGACACGTTTTTTCCACTCTACCCTTGGGTGTATGAGAGTGCACTCAGTAGTTACTTGCTGTCAAGCAACATGGAGTTGTAGGTATGTTTCTTTTTCTAAGATATAATTAATTAATTACAAGCAGGTTTATTTTTTTTATCCGCAGCTTAATTACTAGGATGGTTCCTCTAATCTATAACTATTTCTCTTGAAATTTCAATCGTACAAATCCAAATCTTTTTACGTGATTGTAATTTGAAAGGAAAAACTTAATTATCAAATAATAGTTGCTAGAAATGAGGCTTATTAGTTAAAAAATGTTATAAATTAAAGGAACTGAATAATAAGTATAATATATTCGAAACACATGTGCATTATTAATTAAGTTTTCAATAATTTCAAGGAGTTCTTTGAGCCATTCTAACTGAAAGGAAAGGAAAAAATATGCACTCTAGGAAAAGCCCCAAAATTTGATTCCATAGAAGCTGGCTACAATGGAATAGGGACAAAAAGTACGTACCCCAATGAATTTTTTTAATAACATTTAAACCTCTTATTAACCCTCTCTATTTCGTAGATACGTATTTCATCTTTCCAAAACTACTTCGAAGACAACAACATGACTTCTAACAATAACTATTACATTTATGACATTTCTAGAGAGTTCCAACCATTAACTATTACATTTTACTAATAAATAATTAAGATTATTAATTTCTAAGATTTTCTTATCTGTACACAACAACCCTTGCTAGTTAAAAACGAAGAAGAAAATCTCTATGGACACTATTTATTTGGAATTTTTAAATGACCGTGTGTGTATAATTATGCTTATGTTTGCACAGCTGCCTCCTCCCATGCATTACACACTGTTTATTTAGAACTTTTTACATCCATGTATTATATGTTGTGTATGATTAACGTTTTTGTAGTAGTATTTGTAATTGTTGGAGTAATGGAGATCCGTAACAAACTAAAGTGGCTTGCTCTACACAGAGCCGTTACGATTTATTACCATTGATTACGATTCATTTCAAATGAGCCGTTACGATTTCAAATTTTTTTAAATTTGATGCAAATATTTTTTGTTTTATATCATATATTTTATGTTAGCACTTTACTGAAAAAAATAAAAATATGCACAAAGTTTTAATCATAGAAATCCAAATCTTTTATGTAATTGTAATTTGAAAAGGCAAAACTTACAAAAATTTGATAGAAATTAAAGATTTTATATTTTAATCAGGATAAATGAACCCGAAATTTTTATTTTTAACATTTTAATAAAATCAATTATTAAATTGACCATCGTTTCTGGTCAATTTTAAATTTAACACGGCCGCAGAATGCCGGCGCGGACCCAAATGGGGGGGACCGCAGAATGCCGGAGCGGACCCCCATATGGGTCCGCAGAATGCCGAAGCGGCCCCTGGGGCCGCAGAATGCCAGAGCGGTCCCTTTATTTTTTATTTTATAAATACGAAATTGTAATTTGTTGAGTGTTATTTAGTTTCGAACGTGGTTTAAATTGATTGTTAGTCGTATCGTATTTTAGATATGCCGTTCGTTTGAAATATTTTAGATATTTTAGATATGTGGTTTCTTTGAAATTCGTTTGTGTACTCTGAGATAATGAAATCAACAAAATAAATAAATAACAACAAAATCAAACAAACGGGAAACTAATCAACGAAATAAATAAGTATCTGACAAAACATCTACCAATACTACAAATAAGAATCTACCAATACTACAAATAAGAATCTACCAAAACATCTAACAATCTATGGCTCTGGACTAAACACCGTCCTCGCCTTCTTCTTCCTAAACCCCCGACCCCTCCTACATAGTGGCGTCTCATCAGTATCTCCGGAGGATGCTGAGTCGTCTGCCTGGACATCCGTAGACTGAACCGGCTCCTGGCGAACCTCCTCAATCTCGGATGTCTGCTGGACCCCAGGACCAAAAACTGTGGTCTGTCCAGACTCAGCCTGCGTGAATAAAAACGCCTGTCTGGCAATAGGGTCATCGAGGAGGGAAGGGTGAGGTACCTGCTGTGAGGACTGGCCAGGGAACGGCGGGATGGGCTCTGTCTGAACATACCCTGGCTCATAGGCAGGAGGTACTGTCTGAGTGGGACTGTAACCTGGGGAATACAGTCCATCTCCCTCTGTGCCATAATCGCACCCAATATTGAAGCCCAGGTCCTCCCCGTCTCCACCCTGTAGTAACTTACAAATTAGATAATGTATTGAACAAGAAAAGAATCACAGTTACGTATTTTAATTTAAATTATACCTCGGCAGGCATCCTAGACTGGGATCCCATGGCCTCATGTGCTGCTCGGCGCATCAACTCGGCACCTCGGTCGAACGCCTGACCGACCGTCGTAGCATCATGGACGGGAGCAAACACGTCCTCATCACCAGTGTAGGGGACATAGACATCGGGCTCGTCAAATATGTCGTCGACCGCATCAACACCGCCCAAGCCAGCGCACCTCAGTAGTGAGTCGAGGCGCGCCCTGTACCCACACTGGCACACTGCGAGTACGTTGTGCTTGAGGATGACCTTCCCGAGCCTCTTCCATCCCCTGGTGACGGCCATCGTAGCCCCTATGACGCAACTCTTGACAAGATATAATGCCTGAAAATTGAAAAAATTATGAAGAAGTTGTACAATTGTAAATATTAATATTTTTGAATTTGAAACTTCAAACTAAAAATACCGTGGCTGCGAGAGGTGCGCCGGCGGGGATAATACCGTGGATCCGTCCTCTACGATCCCTCAGCTTCGGTACCCGCTCGTGCGGGTTGTCGGCGATGTAGCCCTCAATGAAGATGGTGTACGCGCCGTGATCCTGATACCAATCTCTGTAAGGTCTGTACGAATTACAACAAATGTTAGATATTCCAATCAAAAAGCCATAGTTGAAGTAGTGAATTAATAAAATTTCTTACACTGGCGGGACATCCATCTGACGGTCGGGCTCGGCCAATGGGGGATCTGCCTGTCCTGCCTCGAACACGTAGTCGGCACGAGCAATCCCCCAGTCCTTGCCTGCAGTGGTCTCCCTGGCATGGTGCAGAGCTCGCCAGACATCCTCGCTGATCGGTGCCGGGGGCGGAGCAAGCTGGCGCATCCCGAACTGTCTCATGACCCGTCCGGGGTAATGGTGCTCGATGATCTATATATATTAATACGTTAGACTGTTTTTATTAGATTAAGTTGATTGTGTAAATAACTAGCATAAAGAAATTACGGTACTTGAAAACATATGAGCGGCACCTCTGCCCGCCAGAAACGCTCCTGCTGACGACATCGCTCCGGCAATATCTCCAGATATGAGCGATGTGCGCCATCCACCTCGACCTGGAAGTATAGATTTAATATCATATATCAATTCGAACTGGAAAAAATTTAAATAAAAATAAAAATAAAAGTAAACTTACATAATCTCTGTAGGGCTCCCAAGTGACAAACTCGGCATCATCTCTGAGGTGCTCGATCTCCTGTCTCCAAAATGCGATGCCGAGAGACGCGCCATGCCCTGCACCCACCCAAATCTTGGGATAGCAGTACTTGGCGGCAAATGCAGGGCAGTTGTCCGGCTCGGGCTTGCCCCACTGCGGCACATCTGTCTTGCTAGCCAGGACTGGACGGCCAACAATCAGATGTGAGTAGGACCAGTGCTGTAGTAACATGCACGGTCCTATGAAGGTCTTGTTCTTCTTCAGGCAGGCTGTGTTAAGACCCCTTTACAAGAAAACAAAGTCATTGTTACTACACACCGATGTATACTATTTGAAAATATTTATAAGAAAGTGTTTCTTACCTATATAGGCATGCCAGCGTGGCACCTCCCCAGTTGAACCTGCCCGCAGTGGACAGGTCGCGCAGAAGCTCGAGGTAACACAGCCGCACCTGATCTCCATGCGAATCCGGAAACAACCGACAGGTGATCATCTCCAAAATATAGGCGCGCAGATATCGGTCAATAACCACCTGTTATAGATTTAAATTAGAACATTACTTACAAGAAAATAAATATAATATTATTTAAATTAAATCTTGTACAAGCAAATACCTGATCTGGTCGCTCCGGAAAGACCTGAAATCTCGCCCGCAGCTTTGCCAAGCTGATGCAGCTGGGCGAGACCACAGTCTTCTCGCCTCTCTTCTTCGCTTTCTGGAGATCCTCGTGCGGGATACCCAATAGCTCTAAGCACAATGCACGAAAATCTCCGTACTCGACGCCCGTGACCGGCTCCCCAATAATAGTCATACCCCACAGGCAACTGACGTCCTGTAGGGTGATTGTCATCTCAGCATGGGGGAGATGAAAGCTGTGCGTCTCGGGACACCATCGCTCAACGAGGCCAGAAGATAAGCCCTCGTCAGCATTCTCCTCGGCCATCTGGGATATCTGGTACAATCCCATCGAGCGTAAAACCCCCCCGTACGCCGACTGGTACCGTAGATGCTGGCGGTTGTGACGAACCGTAACCGCATCCAAACCCTGCATTTAAGTAAATAATCAGATCAAGTTCATTCATCAAAAATTCAAGATGACAAATTTATAAATATGACAAATTTATAAATATGACAAATTTACTTACCCCAGTGGCAGCCTCTAATATCCGATGCTCCGCATTCGGATACCACAAGAAGTCGCTGACCCTGTCGGTGCGACTCCGGATACCCGGAACATCTGCCAACGCTGTCTCGATGTACTGAGACATCTCGTATGGCATGACTGGAGGAGCATGCTGTGTACCCCTACTGGAGGATGGTCTATCTCTACTGGTACTCATGCTGTATTGGATAATTTTTGGTAAAATATGAGAGTTTGGTAAAAGTCCGGTTTAAATTTGGGTACAATTGTAATTAAAATTGGGTACAATCGAATTAAATTTAGGTACAATTCTAATTAAATTTGGGTACAATTCTAATTAAATTTGGGTACAATCCAATTAAATTTAGGTAGGATTCTAATTAAATTTAGGTAGGATTCTAATTAAATTTGGTTACAATTCTAATTAAATTTGGGTACAATCCAATTAAATTTAGGTACAATTCTAATTAAATTTGGGTACAATTCTAATTAAATTTGGGTACAATCCAATTAAATTTGGGTACAATTCTAATTAAATTTGGGTACAATTCTAATTAAATTTGGATACAATTCTAATTAAATTTTGTACAATACAATTAAATTTGGTTACAATTCTAATTCTAAATTCTAAATCTAAACCCTAAACCTAAATCCTAAACACTAAACCTAAATCCTAAACCTACACCTACACCTAATTACTACTCTACACTAAAAATTAAAACTAGAGAAGAAGAAGAAAACTTACCCGAGGTCGAAGGGATTGAAACTTCAAATGAGATGCAATGAAATCGGAAACCAGCGGCCCTATATATAGGGGGGGACCGCTCCGGCATTCTGCGGCCCCAGGGGCCGCTTCGGCATTCTGCGGACCCAAATGGGGGTCCGCTCCGGCATTCTGCGGTCCCCCCCATTTGGGTCCGCACCGGCATTCTGCGGCCGTGTTAAATTTGGAATTGACTAGAAACGATGGTCAATTTAATAATTGATTTTATTAAAATGTTAAAAATAAAAATTTCGGTAAATGAACAGTACCCTTTTGTCAAGTACAAACTCATTGGCATGATGATCTATATTTTATCGTTGCTTACAAATATTAGAAGTGTTTATTACTATAATCGGGATCAATTTATTCGGTTAGGTAAAAATAAAAATCCAATGAAATGATCATAAATAACAAAAAATGGGAACCGAACTGAATGTTAAAATTGAAAAAAAAAATACTAAATTACATAAAACATGTTGGTTTGATAGCAAAAACATGATTTTGGATTATGAGTGTCAACATATACAAAAAGTTATTGAAGTTGTTATCTTTTTAGAAAGATTTGTTGTTCAGTCTTTAAAAAAAAAATACCAGAATACATGAGCTAAATAAAATTATTTATAATACTTTTGTCTATGATTATACACGCTCATATAGAGTTTTTTTTTTTTTAAGTCTTTAGTCCCTTTTATTAAATTAATCCAAGTGACAAGCAACATGGAGGAGTAGGTATGTTTCTTTGTCTAAGGTATAATTTATTACAAGTTGGTTTGTTTTTTTTATCGGTGGCTTTCTAGGATAATTCCGGTACTCTACAATTATTATCTTGTAATTTTAATTGTACGAATACAAATCTTTTTATGTAATTGTAATTTGAAAAAGCAAAACTTATAAATTATTTCGATAGAGGCTTATTAATTTAACCAATATTTGTAAATTAAATAAATTAGAAGGTAGATAGATACATAGTATATTTTTTTTTGCAAGTACAAACTCATCGGCATGATGATCTATATTCTATATTTGCTTTCAAAAATCAGAAGAGCTATTGGGATCAATTTATTTGGTCGGGGAAAAATAAAAACCGGATGATATGATCATATATGAATAACACTAAAAAGGGGAGCGAAATGAATGTTAAAATTGAAAAGAAAAAACAATCTTCATTATTGAAAACACATTGGTTTCATAGCAAAAGGCATTCCGTGTTCAGTCTTTATAAAAATTACAAAAAATACATGAGTCCAATAAAAGTATTAATTTACAAAATTTTCATCAAAAATATTACACGCTAATATAGAGTTTTTCTTTTTATAAAAAAGATTCAATTGATTTTTATTCCCTCTTATTGGATTCATCCAATGGACAACTCTATTTTGTATTTTTTGTTGTCCATATGCAAAATATTTGGGATTCTCTTGGGTAGAGTGGGAAAAATGGCACGCCGGAGCCGGCTCCGTCACGGAACGGCATGGCACGCGTGTCATTCACGTGCCGTGACTTGCGTGTCTCATGCCGTGACCATTCGCGTGCCGTGTCCATCTTTTGAAACTTTGGCACGGCACGGCACGGCACGTGAAAAATTTAGTCACGGCACGGCATGACACGTAGTCACGCGAGTCACGTGTAATTAGGACCATTAGATATTGATTTAATGGTGAATCTTGAATAAATTAACTTAAATTATGATTAAATGGTCACGCGAGTCACGCGGGTCACAACACGTTTAGGCATGGCGTGACTCACGTGGCGTGACCATTCGCGTGCCGTGACCACCCCTTGACATTTTAGTCACGGGACGGCACGGGACGTGAAAAATTAACTTGGTCACGGCACGGCACGGCACGTTTTTTCCACTCTACCCTTGGGTGTATGAGAGTGCACTCAGTAGTTACTTGCTGTCAAGCAACATGGAGTTGTAGGTATGTTTCTTTTTCTAAGATATAATTAATTAATTACAAGCAGGTTTAGTTACTCCAATCTATAACTATTTTTCTTGAAATTTCAATCGTACAAATCCAAATCTTTTTACGTGATTGTAATTTGAAAGGAAAAACTTAATTATCAAATAATATTTGCTAGAAA